>JAJIZL010018593.1:21164-83870 GCA_023969395.1 Amblyomma maculatum | reverse complement strand
TCATAGCCACTGCCATGCATCGCGTGCTGACACACTTGAGGACGAAGGAGTTGGTCGCTGCTTTGCTGATTCGCCACGCCTGACGCTCCGCAGCGAGTTCCTCCTGAGCGGCTGGATCCATCTGGGTTTAACCAATAAACACACCCCTACAATATATATATATATATATATATATATATATATTTGGCAATTTTTGTTTTGCAGTTAACTAGTAGTTAAAATAATTTTTCTAATTTACTGACTATTGCCTTTAGACAATAAATGTTATTTGCAGAGTTGGAGAGCTCCTTCTGAAACCCCCGTTCCATTTATTTCCGATAAAAAAATTTAACGTGTGTTGGTTTTCGATACGCCAAAGAAAGCCCGCGAAATGCAAAAATTATCACGTGGCTGACGCATTCGTCCGATACGATTGTGCTGATCCCAACCTGGGCTTCAGTGAATGAAATCATATGCTTGCAATGGTTTCTTCGTCCGCTTGAGCCAGTCGCGGCGCACGTGACGGTGCAAGTCTCAGCGAGCTCACCGCGCCAGCTGCAACCATCGCCAGCATATCAGTTATTCAGAAGTTCCGCGGGCTATAGGTGGCGCGCGAGGCAATTCAATATGGCTCCCGGAGAGATGATCCGTGCGGCCGAATAGGCGTGCAGCCGGTCTTTTTGTTCTGCACTTCGCCCACAAGCAGCCTTGCCGCCATCGTTTACACGCGCATTGTGTTTGGGAGACATAATGACACACACCGGACAAGAAGAGACGAGAATGCGGTGCTTAATTGAAGGCGAGGAAGTCCTCAACGCCGGCTACCTCATTTGCTGTAGCCACGGTGCAAGGCTGTGGCCTAAAAGACTGCTCCCCTGCGTCGATGACAGTGCAAGGCCTTTGCTTGCAAACATCACATGTGAAGCAGAAGCCGCACGAAGTGTGTTTATGGAAGCCTGCGCCGATCATCCCAGTGGCGTTTCTCGCCCTCGCCGGTGTGCGGCGTCACCATCTACGGAACACGCGAATACCGCTGGGACTGGGCCATAAAGAAACATACTTACCTAAAGAGCGGACACTTCCATAGGGCCCTGCTAGGGTGCCTCGCATCGAGGCACCCTAGGCCAACGTTACTAGAACAAACTCTAGGGAGCCTACATGTTTCACCGCGGCGCCCGGCTTAGGGTGGTGCCATCCTTTGTAGGGGCACTTGCCGCCACCCGCTAAAGACCAGTGTTGCCAGATGAGCTAGCGGCGCCATTTTGGTCCCCAACTGAACCGGCGCGGCCGGGCGCTCCACATGAAGGAGAGCGTTGGCGCTCGTACATTGCGACGGTCTGATTCTTTCTATTTGCGCACTGCGGTATATATAAAGTGATGCATTTTATATAGCTCATTCGGTAGAAAAGCCGTTGGTATAGTAGAAATAGTAGTAGTAGTAGTTGTAGTATAGTCTGAACCACGTGCGGAAATATTCGGGGGCCGCGTAAAAAATCGTATGGTAATTTGTGGTTCTAGTGATTGATGATTGATTGATGTATGATAGGCGATGACGAGTTAATAAATTGTAATTAAAGAATTAAAAAATGAAAAATGGGGTTTAAAGGTGTCAAAATGCTCAGAATGTAAAGCCAATGTTTTATGTTAATAACGAAAATTTAGGGCGCGAAATTGATCAAATAATTGCAATAATTCAAAGGAAATAAAAAATGGGAAAAAGGCGGTTCAAAGGTGTAAAAATGCTCTGAATGTAAAGCCAATGCTTGATGCTAAATAATAAAATTTAGAGCACGTAATCAATGAAATAAATAATTGAAATTACAAAACTGAGACACCGAAAAAGGGGTTTCAAAGGTGTTAAAATACTCATAGTAAAAACCAATGATTGATGAGGCTAATTAGGAAGGTTAGAATTTGTAATTGAACGAATAAGTAATTGAACTAATTGGAAAAAAATGAAAACTTGGAAAAGGGGGTTCAAAGGTGTGGACGTGCCCCGAAAGAAAAGCCAATGCTTGTTGAGGCTAATATAAAGAAAATCAATTGATAATATTTAACCAATTTAATTAATTTTCATTAGTAATTGAAATATTCTTGAAATGAAAATTAGTAAATGGGGTTTGGAAGGTGTCAAAACGCACAGAAAAAAAATCGCATGCTTGTTTATGCTGATTAATAAATGTATAGTGTGTAACTGATCAAGTAATTGAAATACTTTGAAAAATAAAAACTTTGAAAAATGAGGTTCGAAGGAGTCAAGCTGCTGCGAATGGAGAGCCAATGTTTGCGAAGCTAAGTATCGATGTAGAAAAGATGAAAACGAAAAATGCTCTCAATGATATTTTTAATAACAATTCACTGTGTGCGCGGTTATAGAAAAGGCCCCCAATGAGCATACTGCAATCATACTTGATCTAACATAACCCGTGATATTACTTGGTGTAGCCAAAAGTACAAATGGTGATCACAATTAACTAAATAATGGCTAATAACTAAGACCCAAAATTAGTGTACTGGAATATACCACATAAACGCTATCCTGTGATATATGACTTCACATAACTTAAAGTCCAAGCATTAATCACAACTATATAATTAACGATACTAAATTAAAGCCGGTAATTAGTGTACTGCAAACATACTCGCTATATGCTGTCCAATGATATAGAACTTCACGCTATAGCATGAAGTTCCATGCTTAATCAAAGTTAATTAAATAACGGCAATTACCAAAGACCGCAAGTTAGTGCATTGCGATCGTGCCACATATAAGCTATCCTGTGATATATGACTTGACATTGTAGCCTTAAGTTCAAGCGTTAAGCATTATTATCGAATTAACGGCAATTAACAAAGACCGGTAATTAGTGTACTATTGCAATTGTGATAGATATAAGCTATCCTGTGATATATGACTTCACATAACTTAAAGTCCAAGCATTAATCACAACTAACTAGTTAATAGTACTAAATTAAGGCCGGTAATTAGTGTACTGCAAACATACTCGCTATAAGCTGTCCACTGATATATAACTTCATGCATGAAGTTCCATGCTTAAAGCTAATTAAATAACGGCAATTAACAAAGACCGCCATTTAGTGCATTGCGATCGTGCCACATATATCTTTTCCGAAGATCATGAGGCGTTATCTGATATCGTATCAGCAATGACTCTTTTAGTTCATCGTAATTTTTCAAGGATCGCCAACAAATCGCTTGATTTCTTCCGACGCTTCAGCGAAGAGCTACCAACTTCTGCGCCCAACTATTTAGCTCGAAGCGTTTACTTCTACAGACACTCTCGAAGTCTGCCAAATACTCTGCCACATCCTCGGCGATGAGGAACGGTGGCGGACCGTTTCGCGGTATCGAACCGTTACACTGAATGGCATTGAAAGCTTTTATCTTTTCCACGCTCATTCCATGTGCTGAAATCTCCAGCTGCATCAGTTGCCTTACGCGGGCGTCCTCTTTCTCGTGACGTTCACGTTCACCTTCCTCTTGACGTTCGTCGATGATTTCAAGGCATTCCGAAAGCTCGTCATCTGCAGCCTCCAACGCAAGAATAGCCTTTAACACTTCTGGGTTTCTGAGTTTGTCTGAGAAATTCAGACCCAACTCCTTCGCAGGCTCCAGCAATTTCGGTTTGCGCAACGACTTCAAATCCAAGTTCATGGCTGTTCCGAGTGCTGCCTTCTCTACTGCTCGCTATTGCCATTGCTGCAATTAACCCAGCAACAATCACAACACAATTACCAGCTCTGTTTTCTACTTAACAAAAGCCTGGCAAAACTCAGTACAAGAAAGTCCCGCACTCACCAAACCTCGCAGCCAAGAATCCAGTGCAGTCGTTTCGCTGCAGGCAACCAGTCATCACACAGGGCTCGTTGCACTGCTCCCGGCTTTCCGCTGAGCTGCTTGTTACACGGGTCACGCCTGGGACATCTCCGCTCTTCACACCAGATGTTGCACCTCGGTCAGGCCTGGCTCATCTCACCGACCACGGTCACGGCTTGGTCGTCGTCGTCCCTCCGATGATCACCAGTTGGACGACGGTCTCGCCTGGCTCGTCTCACCGACCACGGTACGGCTTGGTCATCCAACCGCTGCCTACCAGTTATTACATTTGTGCGGCGCCTAGGTATCGTACCGCTGTTATCATGCAGTTATTAGATTTCGGTCGCGGCCCTATCGGTTGGCCTGGCGGCTCTGTGGCTCGGCGGACGGCATCAACGGTCCCAGCAAAGACGAAACAACGAAACAACCTTTACTACAACATCATGAAGGAACGGGCAGAGAAGCTGATCCGGAGAGAATACAGACACTCTCACACAGCTGGTGTCTAGCGTCATCTGTACGGCGTCTCCAAGAGTCTCTGTCTTAGCGGAGTCTGCCGCTGCTTTTTATAGGCTTGCCAGTTCAGAGGGAAAGGGAGAGCCCTGCAAGTTCAGACAAGACGAGATGACTCAATCGCAGGTGGCGCGACCGCATCTCCTCCACCTCCTGCAGACGGGCGAGGGCGACGCACTCTCCCTCGAGCGCCGGGCTTGGCCAGCGTTTGCACACACACGCACGCACACACATTTGGCGCGTGGCAAGAACATGCCGATACTTGCCCGCGGGAGGAAGCGTTCGGCGGCCGACTGGACGGCGCCGAAATGGCCGAAACACTCGCTGTTCTGCCTGTTGCTATGCGGTGGCCGCGTCAGCTGCCACACTTGTCGGTGGCGAAACGTAACAATGCATACAAAAGAAAACACACTAAACACACAGTTCACAGCTCTGAACTACATATACACATATTTTGATATTTACATCTACAACTGTTACATAACTGCAGTTGAAATTATAGGTATACAGGCAATAATAAAAAAAAAAATCAACGCATGAAACGAAACACAAAAGGCAATGAGACAGAAGTGGCAGGAGTGCTGCTGGCGTATGTCGTGTCTAGATTTTTTTTTTTAAACGGTCGACACAAGTTTTTCTGTATTGATTTAAAAGTGTTGGTAGGGTGAACGACAATTTTTCCCTGAGGTAGTTCGGGCGTGGTGTTATAACATTCCATTTTTCTTTGTGGCGGGTAGTGTATCCTAGCTCCCAATAGAGTGAGAACTAGTTCCGGCGATCCGAGGAAGAAAAGGCTGTAGGCGGCAAAAATGGCATAGGCGGGCCAGAAATTGATGGGCGTAGCTGCTACGCTCTTTTCTAACGATGATAATTTTCGCAGAAATGTTCGGTTATCAGTTAATTCGCGTTTCAAGGAGACTTAAATTATAATGATTTTATACTGGCACTACTCTGACATTTTCGGAAAATTGCTCTGTGTATGGCTGTTAAATGGCAAGTCATGAAGAATCCTCAGGAATCTTTCTTGAAGTATGAATATCGTTTGCAGATTCCCATACCTAATTGTCTCCCAAACTAGAAAACAGTAATTTAGATGTGAATAAAAAAGGCAATCATAAAGAAGCATTTTTACTTGAAATGGCAAATATGTTCTAAGACGGGATATGACGCTAACGAAAGGAGATAACCGCGTTACAACAGACTCAACATGGTCATGCCAGAACATGTTCTGAGGGAAAGTTGCGCCTAGGATTTTGATATTATCAGTTTTTTGTAGTTTTTCCTTTCCGAAATTCAATCGTAAAGGGATGATTGGTTGTTTTGATTTTGACATAAATACAAATGCTTTTGATTTTATTGAGAAAGCAATACTACTCTAGATTTTGAGCATTCAGCGTAGCGCGGCCATTAGCCACATCTTACCCACGTGACGCTGTGACGTCACACCCTACGTGGGCTGTCAGGAGCTGCCAACTTGGGTCTCTAGTTTCACATGAGACGGTTATGTCAGTATCAGCCTGCTAGGACCCTGGCATTCACGTTATCCCTATAGACCTCCTTCGTGCTTGCAAACAAACAAGACGATCGAGGTGGCGCTGCTCTCGTCAGCGATCCCACGGTAGGCAAAAAGCACGACCGCGGTACTGTAGCCAAGCTTGTCAAGGCTGTGTTATTGTGATTTGTAGGCAGACGAAATGACCGTGAGCCTCAGCGGTGAGGACAGAGGCGATAGGCAACCTGCAATGGAGTTTGCTGAGACATGTGGCGCCACCTGGCGGCGGACGGGAGCTAATACTGAGTCGGCGCAGAAGCTGACGCCGTATATGTTGCGGCCGCTGTGTTCCTTCTGCGTTCGCGTTTTGTTATCCCAGTGAGTGTGATTTACTCATTTAGTGACTTCAGTGGCCTCGTGCGATGCTTCGACTACTACGGATGTGAACAAGAATAAAAATAAGCGCAAGGGCGGCGAGAAAGACTGCCACAATCACGAAGGAAACCTAAGCGTACCGCTTGCTGGGAGAACCTGGGGAGAATGATGAGAAAAGGAGATATTGGCTGCGAGAGAGTAATGTAACTGAAATTCGTTTTTTTTTTTTTTTTTTTTTTTTTTTTATGGGGCCATTGGCGTACAGACGCCAAGAAGCTAAAATAAGGCGACTGCCCGTGAGCGGAGGAAACGGTATAAACTTCTGACTCGAGGATTCGCGTGCTGGTTGGGGCACACTACTCAGTACGTGCTCCGCGCTGTAAAATCTGGCGCGTACTGGTATATGCTGTGCCACGGCCGGTCTCGAGGGAGAGAGCGCGCGCTCTTTCTTACGGCCTTCTCAATCGCTGCGTGAACAATGGGAACTTTTCTCCTTGAGTCACGCTCTCCACCGCCGCAAGGGGCGCGACCTGCTCACTGTTCGCTCCGCATCTGCTTCGGTGGCGGCGGGTGGCTTTTCCCTGGTTTCGCGCTGTCGCCCGCGGGTTTCGTGGTGAGTACAGCCCCTAAATGAAAGATTACAGAAGGTAGATGCTGCAGCGGCATCTTGTCAGCGTGCTACGCACGTGAATGTAGTCTTTATATTAAAAAACAATGTCGCTGAGCAAACGCTCGACAAGCATATGACATGTATTGCGGCATGGTATCTACTTTTGTTCATTTTAATCTTAATTTTTTTCCCAAGCCTGTACAAGAAGATGAATAAAAAAAGTGAATGAGCAGTGATCACATCGAAGCTTCTTCAAGGCAAACATAACAGCAACAATGGCAAAACCGCCTTTCAGCTCGAGATGAGAAACCATCGAGGTAACACCGAATATGAAAATAATTTTATAAAAATGTAATGCAAGTTGCACAATGCTTACATGACATAAAGTATTAGTATAACGTCAGAGTAAACGCTTTTAAGTTTTGTTTTCAATTTTGCTATAATTTATAGACCAGCAAATGTTTTATGTTTGCAAATAAACGTTGGTTTAATGAAATGTTTACATGATATCATGATTATTTCATGAAAAAACAGGAAATCTATTTCAAGCACTAATTCCTAGCAATATTTTCTTTCTTTTTCTAGTATGTTTTTGAACTATAGTTCCTTGTAACTATCTGTGCAGTAATGCCTGCCTTAGAGAGCTCTCGCTGCCCCATTATTTTGGTAGAATGCTTTGCTTATTACACATTTGCCACTGTTACTCAAGGGACACTCCTCAATAATGAATATAAAAGCTTTTCTCTGTGCTATTTATTCAGAGATGACTATAGTCGTTGTATGTCGCGCTGTATTGCGCGCCTAGGCACCTAGTGTCGACACCGACGAAATCATTTCAGCTCTGCCGCAATCAGTAACCGAGGAACTGAAAGAAGTGATATGGTATCTCCTGTCATCCCATTACCCATTGTCACTTATTCTGGTTTAGCTTACGTCGCTGGATACATTGTGAATTTAATCAGTGACATCGGGTGTGACGCTTGTGCTATCCTTCTTGAAACCAGCGAAAGAAGCAGCCCCTTGTACACTAATCTGCGAGGACAAGATTCTAGCGGACTGCATTATCCAAAACCAGAGTTTGTAGCCCTCTCGGGCAAGGTTGTGTCTCTTTTTGAAAAAGCTGTCGTACACCTACCACACACAAAAGTCCTTGAAGTCCTTCAAATCTTGATCCAGCCAGCACTTGAGAACTCACCTTTGCTGAGTTGCCCGGAAGGCATTGACAATAGCCATGCTATATATAGGTCCGCTTCTTTAAAATGTGAGAAATTTCTCAGAATCCTTCTTGTCAATTATGCTAAGAAGGTGACAGACAGGAACGAAAGGCCAGCTCATTATGTGCACAAACGTCCAGAAAGATTTTGAGACTAATTTTCTAGCCGCATGTGCCGTTTTAATGAATGAGTGCAATGTGTTAATTTTGAAGGACATTTTTTTTTATTGCTTGCTGCTCTTTTCAATTATGCATATCTGTTTATGCCCATTTCCTTGATTAAATGTTGTTGTTTTTTTTATCACTGTATTAAACTGACTACGACTGTCTACGTGTGAGTCAGTCGCGAGACTACGTATACATCTGCTGTCTTTCAACCCACTGATTTGTTTTAAACGAAGCTAGAACAGCCCACTTCACTAGACAACTGCATTTTAACTGTATGCGTAAATTTTTTGTTCCTTACTCTGAATCTGAGACGTACTATGAATTTTCATCAGTGCCTCTTTTGCTCTAAACCAAAATGGCAGCGGTTGACAGAATATCCACCGAACAGTTTGCCATGCACTAGCGTCAGGTCGCGCTGTACCTGCTTACAGCTTTCAAAGGCACACTGCATAAAATGGTACATATAGTTTTGTGAAAAATTTAGGGGCAAAAAGTGTTGATGTAAGTGCACCCGAAACTTCATTCGACCATGCGCGACAGCACTGACGAAGGCGCGCGCGCTCTCGCGCGCACGCGCATTATTGACTATTTTATTGCTCATACACGATCAATCAGACGCTGATTACGGCTTCTTCCTATAAGCCATAAGGGGTGAAATATCAGGACCTGCCGGTTGCAACCGATGCGGGCGGAGCGAAGAGCGAGCGCGCGTTTCCCTTGCGCGTGAACGGCTGCAGCGGAGGAGCAGCAGTGGGGCGGTGGCGACCCCACCGAGGCGCGGCGGGCGGTAGAAACAGACCCCATTGGAGAGGCCGTAAGAGAAGAGAGAAACGCGCTCTCCCTCGAGACCGGCCGTGGCTGTGCGTAGATCGAGTGGCATACGTCCAGAAAAGCAACAAAGCCGTGCAGCCGTAGCATCGTATTCCAGCCGCATTTCAACGGAGGCGAAATGAAAAAAAAATGTTCGTGGATCTGTGAACCGGATTTCTAATGCGGTGTCTATTCGGAACCACAAAGCCAAAATATCTTCAAAACTTCCAATTACAGATTTCAGTAAGCATATTTATCTGTAAATTAGTTCTTAAGGTGCTGAAAAAGTCGAAGTGGCGGAGTGTACAGGCCCGTGATACTGTGTACGCTGAGAATGGAACTTCGTTCTATTGAGCTGCGCCAAATATTTCTTTCACCGACTGCTCAAGCTACTCAAGAGTCTCTTGTCCCAGACGATAGACTATTTCATCATTAGTAGCAACAGCAAAAAATTCTAACTCTTAACGACCTCCTTTACGAAAGCTTTGCTGTTGAGTGCCAGCATTAGCCGCCGGCTTTCCCCAAGCTTGAGGTACGGAGGTACAAAATGCATGCCAGTTGTTGTTAAGAGCTTTATTTTTCCAACGATGTAGGAGAACCCCTACTCCCCGTCCCCGGCACGCACAGTTTTCGTTGATGACGCACGCTACAACCGCACAGTTGCAATCGCCACGACATCCGTAGCGGGTACCGCACCATGTCTCCTGTAACCTCCGTGGCACTGTCGAAAGGTGCACCACGAACAAAAGTGTTCGTCATGGTATTAAAGCGGGAAACGCATGTGATCGAAAAAGTGAGCGAAGCGACAAGGCGGCGCGGCGAAAGCGATCATGGTTCGCTCCGTCGCCTACTGGGGAAGACGCATGCACGCGACAGCGCGAACCGAGCGAAACGACGACAACGCTCTGTGTAGGTTGTGTGGCTGGCATAGTGGCTTAGTACACCGCAAAACTATTGCCAAATCCAACAACAGTCATAACGATTGCAAGAATTGACGTTATTTTGCGACAACATGGCAAAGTAAAATGTATTTACAGCAAACCGTATCGAATGTGTGTGAACTTGCACTGTAATCGGCACGAATAGTCACGTGACCCCTTGTTTCTACTGTTTCGGTTGCGATTAGACGTTCTTTGAATCCTTGGCTATCCACCATTGTTCGTACAAAGCGAAATGTTTACGCGGTAATGCACAATCACAATGCAACACGACAAAATAAAGAAAGCATGCGAAATGAGCGGCAGTGACGTACGGTTACTTCCGGGCGAACGAGCGAAATTTTCTATTTCGGCAGATCCGAGCGACGAGCCAAGCGACACATGCATTTCTGTTCGCGCGAAGGCTTCGCGCGACGCGTGCCGCCGTCGCGTTCGCGTTCGCGTGAGTTTTCGCGTGCATGCGATTCAGCCTTAAACTGTAAAGCGAAACCGCGAGGAAATTATTATGCGTCATGGTATCAAACTGTAAAGCAAAACCGCGAGGAAATTATTATGCTGCTGTAATCAAACAGCAAGATCAAAAAAAGAAGAAACGGCGATCAATCTCGCCTCAGGTTCTCTCTGCACTTTCAATGTTTGGGTATGAGGTGTGAACGCAATAGGTAAATGAAAAGCTACATTTACAAAATTTTTCATTCATTTAATTATTTCTTAATTCATCATTACATATCCGACTGATGCCCTGAGAGAATAACTTTGGTTAAAAAAAAGTTCCGTCTACTCGCGCGAAATTCAAAGCTGTGCGCGCGATTGTTCCGTAGCGAGCGGCGCGCACTTCGCGGTGACGTCGACACCGTTCACGTTTTAAACATGACCATTCTCGAACAGGCGGTATCCTTTCGTCAGTATTGGTTTTCGGAAGTAGCTCTGAAGACAATCGATTGCCTTAAAACCGCAGAAAATGAGAGCCGAGATGCTTCCAGCCGTACAACACGAACGCAACCCGACCGCGCCGGCCTACTCAGATTACTCGGCGCCGCCGTTGGCGGCGCTGAACGCTGCGCTCCACTAGCGCCGCCTGGCCACTGCAGGTTGCCTATACATTGAACGTACACGGCGTGCAGCGTACGAACCCCCACGCCGTACCGATGGAGTTCAAGGCGCACAAGAGAAGCGTTGCTGCCAGCCAGGGAAAATGACATCTATTTGCTGTTTTCTCTGAAAAAAATTAAGCACGGAACGCATCGAGAATTACAAAGCTTCGGATGCTTACAACTATACTTTGAGTCGAGTAAGCTGACGGTGATTTTTCTCGCTCATAAATAGCGCGTGCAAACCGCGTACGAAGTAGTCCGCTTGAAGCATTATTGCGTTATCGGATGATTCTTCACACCGAGCGGCAAATGAGCGTTTTTGGTAAGCACGAAGCACCTCGCTAGCGTCGAGCGGCTATATGGTTAAGATGATTTAGGTCAAAATGGCAACAGTAGCCTAGAAACCGCACGGGTTTGCGTATCATTTCGTTGTTCGTTGAAATCACAACGCTGCGCGTCTGTTATATATGCTCTGTTCGTGGGCGGCTGTCGTCGTTAATGGTATCACGGTATAGTCGCGCTTATAGCTTGCATTACAATTACGAGCTGCAGTGGCCAATGTGTTTCCGTAGGTTCCGGTAAAAACGTCCTAGGAAAAAAGGGTCCCGGAAAGAATGGTCCCGGATAAAACGTCCCCAAACAGATGCAATCAAACGTACTGCAATGTCGAGCTTTCGTTTTGCTTATCAGCGATGAATTGCGCTCATTGTAATCAACTTTTACTGTTTTTATTTTACATCTGTGTTTATGGTTTTAGCTTGAACATTATTTATATCTTGAACTCCGCCGTTTTCTTTTTTTTTTTTTTTCTTTTCACGTTCTGGTAGTTCTTTTACTAAAGGCCTAGACTGAGTTTCCTCGTGTCTAGCCGCAGTAATGTATACTACAGTACTTCTTTCTACCCGTCCGCTTGAAATTTGCAAACCATTGTACTGATGCCGTGCGTTCGCAAAAAACAAAGAACGTTATGGCGCCGAAATTTGTGCGGTCGAGAACAAGCACGTCTCTAGAATGTGTAATATTAGCCGGACGATTAGACCTATATTAAATAGTGATATTTTCGAGCTTGGAAATTGGGAACTAGGCATTGCATAATACTCGCTGGATGTTATATGGTAGTGATGGTCTTTTTTTTTTTTTTTTCGCAATGCTTTCTCGACAATTGCCTTCTCCAGTAACCTGTAAACGCGAAAATCACCTAGAGGACCCAGTGCCCAAACAATGGTTACATCTATTCTAAAAAAAATAGGCATCCAATAAGATGTTCAATTTTTCGCGAAGTGAGTTCCGGGCAGATATTGCAGTCAATTTCTTTGGTGACGTTTTTTTCCTAGGGGCCGCTTGCTGAGGGGACCTTTCTAGACTTTTTTTCCAGGGCCGTACATTCCAAGGACCTTTTTTCGGGGCTGTAACTTCTAGGGACCTCTTTCCTGGGGCCGTTTTTACCTTCACCCGTGGTTCCGTAGTTAGGGCGGCCCAGTTCGGTCTCGGCCACTGGGGCCGCGTTAACGTATACGATAAACCCCACAACTCGCATTCACAAGCAGCCGCTGTACATACAAATAAAAGCGCTCGGCATACATAAAAAAATGCAGCTCCAATCCATATCGGTAGCTGTCAACGTGAAGTGGGATTCTTCATCAAGAAATAGATCAAAATAATTTGAAATGAACGCGGCGAATGTTAGCCATGCAACATATGTGTCACGGATCGAGGAGTGCAACACAGATCTCTCGCGTAGCAGCTCATTGCGTATACATACAATTACCAAAGTGAATAAACGGGCTTAAGGGTCAGTTTACATAGGTAAACATCTATGCATGCTCCAGCAAAGAAACAGGCCTACGCATTACATATATATATGACTGCCCCTTCTACATATGTTACCTATGTAAACTGTACGCGCACCAAGATCCCATCACGCGTCGTAAAAAGGCCAAACTATAGTTATTCGCGACCTTTTATCCCGTAGACCGCTCTGGCGTAAAGGTAAATAAGCTCCAGCCTTGACGAAGTGTTTGCCGCATATTCGAAGAGCAGGCGTCGGTATCCAGCCTTGGCGCTTCACCGCGGCGGCCCAGAACTGTTTACGGCGACCATTGCCGGCAAGGAACCTGTGCAAGCTTACTAAACTTCCTCTTGTGATAGCGACGCGATTAGTCGGCATGGTGCATTTCCCGGCAGCAGCAAGCTATCGCCCGGTAGGCAAAGCGGCTGAAGCGTTGTTTTGCCTACCACGCGAAAGTCACGGCCGACGACAGCGCCACCGCATTTTCGTGACGTAGCCGGAGGTCTAGAGACCACTAAGGCACATTCATACGGCTTGGTTAAAGCGGGGCTTTATATGTGGGCTGAGGAAGAAGAAAAAGAGAAGATCGCTCGGTCACCCGCAGTATAATGATTTCGCTCAATATTAGGTTCAGCAGAGTTGAACCTCTGTAATATTTATTTACTTTAATTCTTAGCTGGCTTGCTACTGACCACTTTTTAAGCTCTGCAAGGAACGATTGTGTTTCATTTTCAAGTGCATTATAATGAGGAGCGATAAAAGATGCTGGCTTCATCCGCATAGAAAACATATTGTGGCTCAACAGAAATTCTTGCAAGATCATTATTACAAATGTTAAACAGAAGCGGACCTATAATACTGCCCTGGGGAACACCTCAATTGGTTGGGCTTATTTCAGATTGATAGAATTCAATTTTAACAAACTGCTCTCTATGCATGTCAAGGTATGACTGAATAAGTTGCAGGAAATGTTCATGAATGCTATAAATTTCTAGTATTTGTAATAATGTATCGTGATGAATGCAGTCAAAAGCTTTAGAGTTGGAGTTGGAGTTTATTTCTTTCGACAAGAAAGGGGAAGCCAAGGCTAAAGGCGACAAGCCTGACGCCTTAGCTCCCAAACCAGACAACACCAGACAACAGCACACACCTCTAGTGTATGTAAAATATAAAAAAAAGCATTATGCAACACTTACATACCATGTATAAAAGGTATCAATACATGTAGTATTCATTAGATATTCAAATCAACAGATCACGCACTCAATACCATACATTTCATAGCAAAAAATATTTACACAAAAAAGATTGCATATGAGAAAACTACAGTGACTACCATCCATGAAACTATAGGGGGTATTCAAATGAAAATTCCACATTTGGTGTGGTGTTGTTGATAAGGGATGGCACCTGAAAAGTTAATTTCTGTTTTCCATAGTTGGTTCGAGTAATAGGTACCAGTTTTTCTCGTGTTCGCAGATCATACGTTACTGTACATCTATCAGGTAGAGTAGTATACAGCCTATTATGGTGAATGTACTGCAGAAGACGAAAGTAGTAAATCTGATTAACGGCTAAAATGGCATATTTTTTAAACAAGGGTTCTGTACGCAAGTCGCGCGGTATACCGTAGTAACCTTCAATAGCTCGAAAGGCTTTTTTTTGGAGAAGAAGCAACTTATTAATATTTGTAGAAGTTGTGGTTCCCCATATGAGAATACAGTATGCCAGTTTGGAATAAAAAAGAGCATAATAAATTGAAATCTTTAACCAAACGAGTACCAAATTAGAAATTCTGTAAAGGCACCCTACAATTCTGCTCAAGTATTTTACTAAATTTAAAATGTGCGTATTCCATGAAAGGTTGTCATTGAACCAAACGCCTAGAAACTTGTGATCCGTAACTGGCTTTATAACGTTGCTGTTATATTTAATTACTATAATACAGTGAAGAGTTGTGTTGATTGGCCTAAATATGATGTAGGTATATAGTGTTATTAAGATTCAAACTGAGTTTATTTTCCGTCAACCAAATCTCTAAATTTTTTTAATATTCATTGACCGTAATTTCTAATTTAGACAAGGCACAGTCGGTAAAAACAATATTGGTATCATCCGCGTACATGATCAAATCAGGTGAGTTAGGAATATTTGTGGTATCATTAATATACACTATAAATAACAGTGGTCCCAAAATTGATCCTTGGGGAACACCTTGCCGTATAACCATGTTAATAGAGCAGCAGTTATTAACTCGTACAAACTGTAGTCTGTTCCACAGATAACTTCTTAATAAATCTAGTGGCACACGACGGACTGCATAATCAGTCAATTTACTTAATAAAATATGTACACAATTAAAGGCTCTTCGAAAATCCAGGAATAAACCAAGGGTATATTTCCGACATTCAATGTTGTCAATTACGTTTTCTTTTATGGTTAACAATGCTTGTTCAGCGCACCTTCGCTTCACAAACCCATACAGAAAGCTGGTTATAATCCTGTATTTGTGAAAGAACATTTCGAGCCTAGTATTGATTACTCCCTCGAACACTTTGGACAATACAGGCAATATGGAAATTGGACGATAATTAAAAATTTCATTCTTATTTCCACCTTTATGTACCGGGAATACTCTAGCTATCTTTAACTGATTAGGGAGCGTTCCAGTTTGAAGCATTAGGTTAATGATATACGTCAGGACATCACATATAAACATCGATACGTGTTTTAGTGGCGATGCTTTGATATCTACATATATGTTAAGCATACACATTCTTTTACCGAACGGAGATAAAATAAATTCTTTCTGGCCATGTAAGGCCAATTCTGCAGATTTGTTCTTCCTAAAACCCAATTGTACAGGTGAGATTAAATTGTGTTGGTCGAAAGAACCTGAGATGTATATGTGAAGTCGTTTTTATAATCTTTTTGAAAATATTGGGAGTGCAGAGATAGGACGGTGGTTATCCATGTCATTGAACTCACTCTTTTTAAACAGAACAGTTACTTTGGCAATTTGCGTTCGCCTCGAAAATGAGGCGCTCTATAAACAGAGGTTGAAATTGAAAGTTAAATAATACAGAGAATATCAAGAACATACTTAATGGGGCAATGTGATTGTGTCTTCCCGCAGCTTGATGATGTGCAGTGCCGAATCTTCGCTGTGGAATTATCACCCTCTCATTAAGAAAGTTTGACAGAGGCCGGCTCTCTACTACACGGTGTAAGAATAATATACTAAGGTGTTGACACTCTCCTCCCGCCGCGCGCAAAAGCGCGGCCCGCTCGCGGTCAGAAAATGTTCGGGGGCGTGGCCAGGCGTGGCCATGGCAACCGGTCGCTAACTTAGAGGGCGCTGCGAAACGCGGGCCCACGCTAGCCCGGCGTGGCGTGGCGGCGCGGCGCTTCGCACGTGGTTTTGCATATTTCAGTGTGCGGCTGCACTTCCGTGCTGTTTTAAACGTGTTCTTTTGTTTTGCTTAAACACCGTCTGTTTGCCTACCGTCAGCAGAGTAGCCCACAACGGTGAGTATTGCGCAAAGTGATGCGCAATGGGAAGAAAGTGCTTCGTGCCGAACTGTAATAGAGGGTTTACAAAAGTACGTCTGGCAACCGTGAGCGGCACCCTGATCCCGCGCTGGCCGCCATATTTTGTTCGCTCCATCCGTTCGCTTCGTGTCCGTCCGTCAGCGCTCGCCGTTCTGTTTGCGCTTTTCACGTTTTAACCTAGTGTGCTGTGCTTGGACCTCTGTTCGGTCCCTGGCGGTTTCTGTTAGAGACGCCTAGAAGCGTATTTTGATAGCCGAGACGTTGCGGGGCCCACCGGCTGCGCTACCGAGCGCAGTTACAAATTGCTCTACGAGTCGTGCATGCCCCCCCCCCCCCCCTCGGCAATCCGCAGCGTCATCCCTATCCAGGTACAGTATCCAGAATTGTGTAATGTGGATTTTTTTTTGTCTGTGCGCCTTTGCTGTTTACTTAAATGCTTATGAGAGATCATCGCGAGTTTGCTTGGTTTGCGCAATCACCGTCGCTCATCCCACTGGAAGATACTTGGTTGATGAAATGAGCGAGGATGCATTTTATTTTATGATAAAAGGATCGTGCGTAATTTCACGTAAGTTGGACTGGCGCTTAGCACTTTCCTTCCCATGCAGTCGACGCAGTAGTTTGCATGAGTCTCAGAAATAATCGGGGGCTGCGTAAAAAAAAAAGTGCCATGGTAATTTGTGCTTCCAGTGATTGAATATTGATTGGTGTGCGATAGGCGATGACGAGGTAATAAAATCTTTGTAATTAATTGATCAATTGATGAAATAAAGAAACGAAAAAAAGGAAAAATGGGAAAGTAAAAGTTTAAAGGTGTCAGAATGAAAAACCAGTGCTTGGTGATGCTAAGGAAGAAAATTTAGAATGTGTAATTGATTAATTGAAATAATTGAAGAATGTGTTCAAAAGTGTCAAATTGCTCAGAATGGAAAGCCGATTGTTTCTTGACGCATGCGTATTGGTGTATAAAAATATAAAACGTCAAATAAAATAAAAATAAATAAAGAAATGATAGAAATATAATATAGCATACATAACATAGAAATATAATATACATAACAACATATAACATACTACACTCTTGTGTAGTATGTTACTTTTGATGAATTCATATTTCACTGCATTGTATTATTTTCGCCCCTCCTGCTAGGGCCCAGTTAGGGCCTGCAGTATTTGGTAAATAAAATAGATAAATAAATAAAAGAGCTAAAATATAACACGCGAAGAAAAAATATCGTGTGTGTGTGTGTATGAGAGAGAGACACCATCGCGTTATACCTTTAACGGCGGAGCTTAAGTGACCCCCTAATTTTTCTATAACGATATGATATATTATAAATCTGATTTTATGAACACAGCCAGTTGCACAAAGCAAAAACACTTCGCAGTAATGTGAGTTGACTTTTCAAATTTCTTTTCGTTTCAGCCGAGTTCTTCCTCCCCCGAGTTCCTCGAAGCTTCCAATGTCAGCGCTTTCATATGAGATTACGGCTTCAAATGTTTACTTTCTGACAGAGAGAATAAACAAGAAATCGACATATTTAAAAATTCCAGTGAATTTCAGGTAGCTGTGAATTAACGAACTATCGGGTGACTCGAAAAAAACACAAAAGTGAAGCGCACGCTTCGTTATTTTATCGGCCGCGCTGGCAGGTATAAAACCTGAGCTGCGCGCTCTGGACATGGACCGGTCGAAACAGGCTGTACGTGAGCATGTTACAACACGCTAGTGGGATGTCATCTTTTCCTGCTTTTCTAGACGCCGCGGGTTTAACAGCTGCTTGCTTTTGCAGCGTGAAACACGCACCTCGGGCGCACTAGACAACCGTATTGCTCTCTGCACCAAGCACTACCATTTCGTACGACTGTGAAAAGTAGTTTCGGTAGTCATGCCCGCGTGTCTTAAATCAAATACACAATGGTAAATGTAACCTACGTACAAAATGTTTCAAAGAACGTATTTGCATTCGTTACACATGCATTGCTCCTTCTCCCGTGTCCTCCATCGCAGCATAAGTTTATCCTTCAAGTTCACAAGGCTCTATAGCGCGCAAAACAATTAACCTTGCTGTTTTAGGTGATAGCACATTCTGTGAGCTAGCTCCCAGTCAGAGGGACGTGCAGTAATGCTTTACATGATGCAAGTGACCCTTGTAAAGCCGATTAGGACTGCGAACGAACGGTCGCATACACGTATACCTTGATTCCGTGCGCGTCTATGACGGTGCGCTGGCTGCAGAAGGGCACGGAACAATATGCTGGCATCATTCCGAATAGAGCTTGGAGCTAACAGCGACTGCTGTGATGTTAAAAAATGAAACAATCGCTTGTGAGCATTCCAATGCACCTTGCGGTGCATGCACGGGTTCTACGAAGGCGCACGTTGACAGCGTACTCGATGGGACTGAGCAAAACATGGCCGCCGCGCACAGTTTTTGTTTCTTTCACTAGATGGCGCTAACTTTTGTAAAGCCTCTATTCGGGCTACCGGACTTGTGCGGAGCTTGTGGCGTTGTTCAAAGCTCCGTCCGACAATGTTCATTTGGAGAAGTGGCGCCGTGCAATTCCTAGGGCAGACCGGACGTTAATGCCCACCGACCACGTCTGTGCTAAGCATTTTGCAGGGGACGCGATATCCCGGGCATATTACGCGGAGCTCGATGGAAGAGTGCTGCTCGACGCGGAAAAGAGGCCTGTGCTTTCCAAAGATGGTGGGCCTACTTTATTTCCGAACTGTCCCAAATGCCTCACGCGGCCAGAGAGACGAAGCCACCTCGGAAGAGGGAACCTCAGGCACCCAAAAGACGTCGGCCGAATGTCGACGACAACGGTGCGATGCAGCCTCTCCAAGCTTCCTTACTATGCCTGCAGAACTTGAAACTGCCTTGGTCTGACTCTGCCACTCTGATGCCATGTCTGGCTTCTACAAATACATCATCTAGTGATGCTCGACCAAGTGAAATGCAGGTAAGCTACTCGCTTTATGTGCGCTCGTTTTTTTTTTTGTTGTAGCTGCAAACATTTTATACACAATTTTGTCTCATGCAGATTGACAGCACGATTCAGGGCTCCACTGCAGACGGCACCGTCGCTGCTACTTCGTCTGATTATTACGGTTCTATGAATCCAGAGGAGTACCTGAAAGAAGGGAACATGAATTTGCTGCACCACATTACACTTTCCTTCGCTCAGGAGAGAGAAGAATGCCAGGTAAACTAGCTTTGGCTCTGCGTTTCCGGTTGACTCAGTGTTGTTTTTATTGGCATCCTGTCATATCTCACTATATGAATTACCTGCATCATTGTGAAATGAGCTCTGTCAGCGATCTGCATTATCGGTGTGGCAAGTGAAATGTTTTTTCCAGTGCAGTTGTCAGGGCTATGTAGCTCGGATTGTTGCCGCAAATTGCTTGCTTATCCCGATATTCTAGCTTTGTTTAATATATCATCATTAGATTTAATCTTCCTGCGCACTTTTGTCGTCTAGATTGGCTGCCCAGCAGGCGACGACATAGCAACCAGTTTTTTTTATTTATTTTATTTTATTTATTGCATACTGCCAGCCTGAATGTCAGGCCTTAGGCAGGAGTGGGGGGTACAGAAGAATACAATTCACGAGAATACATTCAGTCTTGCGAATGACGACAACGAAAAAAAAGGCATATCACTTGTACAGAGCAAAAAGCACGAAAAAAGTGAAGTGTAAACACCATGATATGACAATGTGAAACACCGCGATCTATCATGCAATGCACTCAGAAAAGAAGACAACGCCGAACACTCAACCACATTTGCAGGTAGGTCGTTCCAAGTACGCATAGTTTTAGGAAAAAATGAGGCTTTGAACACATTTGTTCTGCACGAAAAATCTCTCACTTTCTTAGAATGAAAAGAACGGGTTTGTCGTTGGGTAACTGAATGAAAGTATGCATTTCTATCTATGCCAAGCTGGTTGTGGTAGATCAAATAAAACATTTTTAATCTTTCTTGGCATCGTCTTGCCTGCAGGGTTTCTAAATTAGCTGTTTGTAAAAGTGCTGTTGGGGATGTTTTCCAGCTATAACAATTGTATATGAACCTGACACATTTACGCTGGACATTTTCAAGTTTGGTGACATTGATCTTTGTGTGCGGATCCCAAACAACTGCCGCATATTCTAAAACCGGTCTAATGAAAGATTTGTAGGCAAGAAGTCTGATTTCTGCTGGGGATTTAGCAAGGGTTCTCCTCAAATATCCAAGTTGCCTCATAGCTTTATTTACAGTGTACGTTATGTGGTCATTCCATTTTAAATCTGACGTGATTATAACTCCTAGATATTTGTAATTATTTACCCGAGATAACGTGTTGTTATCGATGTTGTAGCAGAACTTCAGCGGATTGACTTTTCGCGTCACAGTCATAGCTACTGTTTTTTTGTAGTTTATGCACGTTTGCTAAGTTTTGCACCAGACCTGAATTTTACTCAAGGACGTATTACCTGACCATTCTGGCTGTAAATCTCGTGATACAATCATCGGCGAACAGGCGTATTTTAATCGATATGTCGGAAGCAATGTCGTTTATAAAAAACAAAAAAAGTAATGGTCCAAGGACGGAACCCTGAGGAACGCCGGACTCAACAGGCGCGGAATCCGAACTGATTCCGTCAATGGATACAGTCTGACGCCGGAATGAAAGATATGCCGCTAGCCATGAGAGCAATGAATCATTTTTAAGGATAGGTTTCAATTTTAAAAGCAGTTTTTGATGGCAGACGCGATCAAACGCTTTCTCAAAATCTAAAAATATTATGTCTACTTGACTACCCCTATCTAATGCTGCTGCGAGATCATGGACAGTTTCTATTAGTTGTGTTACCGTGGAATGTTTTCGACGGAAGCCATGCTGTCGGCTATCAATAATGCCGTTCTGCTCAGCAAAAGTAGTAATGTGTGCAAATATAATGTGTTCAAATGCCTTTATACAAGTACATAGCAAGGAAATGGGCCTATATGATGAAACAAGAAGCCGGTCCTCTGCTTTCGGTATCGGGGTAATTTTTGCATGTTTCCAATCGCTTGGAAGTTCTGCGCGTGACAATGATTTTTCAAATATCAGACATAAGTACTTAGCGGACCATTCAGCGTAACGGAAAAGAAAGGAAGCAGGAATGCCATCAATCCCCGGCGACTTTTTAACATCTAGATTGAGCAGGAGTGTTAGTACTCCTTCTTCACTGATAGCTGGAATATTTATCGGAGGAATTTCGGCAAAAGCGTTGAACTGCAGAGTAACGCCATCATCCTTGGTAAAAACAGAACAGAAATAAAGGTTTAAGGCATCAGCTACTTCCCCTTGATCCGTTACATTATCATTGATCAACAGATTTGTCAAGTCAGCAGCGTTAACAGGATTCCTGCTGAGCCAGAAGGAAACGCAGAACACAGCAAAGACAAGGAACAGCACATCGTCACACCTTCGTCTACCCTGGGCAGGGAAGAGGCGCTGTCATTTTCACTGCTTTGTGAACACGCATCAAGTATTCAACTCCCCAGCAAAGCATGGGCAGTGCAAGTAGTCGATAATTTTGGACTGCATGCTGTGATTTTTTTCTGAAGTGGCTTTGCCAAACACTCTAGACTGTAACCACCCAGCTTATCTCCGCAAAACACTGCAGGTAACACCTTCCACTGACGGCTCTCTTTCAGTGAGGACATTTGTTCATGGCCGCTCTGTAACTATCGAGAGTGTGAGCAGTGACAGAAGTCTGCATTCTATAAGTACAGTAGAAAGTGGTCTTCAATATTTTCATGACCTACATGTGTGCCCCGGTGGCCCCTCTAAAGAAAAATTTAATAACATCCATCCAGAGTGTGCATATGTACGCTGCTTACTGATGGAACAACCTGCAGGGCTTGTGAACGATTGAAAGATGTGCTGAGTATCCGTCATGTCAGGCAAAAGAAAAACGCACAAGTAAGGCGTGTTCGGCTCCTAGCAAGTCCATCAAAAAAAGCCAGAGTTGAGACGATACGCAAAGCGAGAATTGCCTGTTATAAATCTAAGATAAGGCTTCTCAACGGGAAAAAGAAAGCTGAACCAGAACTTGCTAAGTGCCAAAGAAAGCTAAAGAATCTCAATGAGGAAACCATTGAACGTCTGCTTAAGGAGGCAAACCTTCCCGAGGCTCAGAAGCTCGTTTTCAAAGAGTGTGTGGCAGCCGGAAAGGTTCACTCAAAAAAGGGCCGGAGGTATTCTGACAGCTGGATACTGCTCTGTCTGCTCCTGCATATTCGGTCACCTGCAGGGTACAAATTTCTAATGGAAAATGAAATTGTAGCATTGCCATCGGTCAGAACAATACGCAGTTATATGGCGACGGTCGGCTTCAAGTCTGGATTTGACAGCAAGTTCTTTGCTGCTCTAAAGAAGAAGTTGGCGAAGAAGGACAGTTTTCAACAACATGGTATAATAATGTTTGACGAAATGCAAGTCCGCAAAAGCAAACGCGTCAATTCAAGTACAATGACATATGTAGAATTAACTTCAGAGACAGAAGACTCAGGCGAGCTTGCTGACCATGCTCTGGTTTTCATGTTTTGCCCTTTTGGTGACAGCTATGCCCAACCAATTGGAGTCTTTGCTGCCAAAGGTGCAACAAAAGGCACCGTTCTTGCACAGTTGCTACCTCAAGCACTTGTGCTTATGGAAGAAGCTGGTGGCAAAACTCATGGATTTGTTTGTGATGGGGCATCGACGAATAGGAGTATGTGGAGCACACTAGGTATAAGCGGAAGTCTTCAAGACTGCTGCAACTCGTTCACCCACCCAAGTGACCCTACAAGAAAGGTGTTCGCCTTTTCGGATGTGCCACACTTATTTAAGTGTATCAGAAACCGCCTCAAGCAGCAGAGGTACCTGAAGAAGGAAGGCAAATGGATTAGATGGGAAGATTATAGTGCAGTTTATAAGGAAGACCAGGACAAAGCTGGAGGCTTACGAGTGTGTCCAAAAATAACACACAGTCACATATATCCAACTACATGTGAAAAAATGCGCGTGAAATTGGCAACGCAAGTGTTCAGCCGCTCCATGGCATCGGGCATTAAATTCTACAGAGAACAAGGTGTCCGCCGCCTGAGTGACAGCGAAGCAACTGAGGAATTTACTTTATTTTTGAATGATCTTTTCGATGCACTAAACCGACGTTTTCCGGCTGAAGGCATTATTCAGACCTAGGAATTATCAGCCGCGGCATTCAATGGCTTGACAGCTGGGAAAAGGAACTTGAGTGTGGCTTGATAACAAAAGACATGTTTCTCACTAAGAGTAAATCCGAGGGCCTTCGGGTAACACTAAAATCCACAAGAGACCTTTGCAATGTTCTCTTGCAGGATTTGAATTATAAATATGTTTTAACAAGCAAGATGAACCAAGATCCATTTGAACGGTTCTTTGGAAAGATAAGACTGGCTGGAAGACAAAATGACCATCCCTAAATGCTTACTTTTTTTGCAGCTGTATCAGACATTGTCTATTTACACCCTTCTAAAGCCTCCTAAATTTGGCAACTGCAGAGTAGTTGAAGGAGAAAAGCCACTACTAGATGTATCCGATTTCAGGGCTCTGATAAGCACAAACAATGCCAAAGCGTCATCAGCCGACATTGTAGATGATGTGAAGCAGAAACTAGAGAGCCTTATCTACGTAGACGACTGGGAATGTGATGACATCATCAGGCAAACGAAAGGGGCAGCAGAAAGTGAAGTTGAAGACTACATTGTCTTTTATTTAGCAGGATTCAGAAGCAGAAAAATGAAAAAGATCACCAACTGTCCGACATGCAAATCAGCGTTCAGTTCAGAAACGAGCATTACTCCTGAGGCAGCACTGACAAATGCAAAGAACAGAGGAGGCCTTACGCTTCCAAATATGCACCTTTATAATTTACTGAAGCAAACTGAACGTTTGTTTGCAGCATATGCAGACACCCAGACCGTGTACTGGGACACAATTGATGGTGTTCTTGACACCTTGCAGTAATACGGAAAGTTGAGCTAGTTGGTACATGATTGCAAATTACGAGCGCTGCGACGGAGCGCTGCTTGTCATTACTCTCTCGTTGTTGTTCTCCGTCGCAGCGCTCGTAATTTGCAATCTTGACACCTACACCATTACTTTTCCATGTGATGAGCACAAGGAAGAAACAGTGGCTCAGTTGCTTCACTGTTATGTTAGCATGCGGATGAAGCAGCATTGCAGGCATGTTAACATGACCATGAAAAAGGAGGCTCAAGAAAAAAAAGAAAATGGCTAAGCTTTGTTCCTCTTAGCCGCAATTTTTATTTATATGCTCCTATGTGCCACAGCTCTTGCGACTTTTCTTGGGTACATTAGATAAAAAACTGCTAGTATCGCGCAGTGACACTGTGTATATTTTGAACATTTCGCCCAGTGACTGCATTTTTTGTTTGCACTGGGCATATTGTGTGTAATAAAGTTCTGTAAGTTTTCATTTCGTTTCTTTTAATTGTGGGAGTACATGACAGTTTAATCTTGTGAAGTGGTGCTTCCCTTGTATTTTTTCACTCCATTGTTAGTTTTGAAAACGTACTTAAGTAGTGCCGAAAATTGGGCGAGTTGGTGTAAGTTCATAATGAAAAAAAAAAAAAAAAAAAAAGAGCACCCGCCTCGCATTCGGGAGGTACCGGATTCGATCCCCGGTGCCGCCGGGTATCCACCGGTTTCCAATGGGTACAAGATTTCCCCCGGCCTGGTTGTGGGCTGTTCTGGGGTGAAATGCTTGGGAAAAGGGGCCACGAATAAAAAATGTTGGTTCAAGAATAAAAAAAGGCCACATAACGGGCGTTTGCCGCGCAAGGCGGACTTATTGTTGTTCGATGGCGGAACGGATCTCTGTCACAACGGCGCAACTATTTGGGCCTATGACCCCTTTCCCAAGCAGTTCACACCTAAGAGCCTAGCACCAGCAAAGTTTGTACCCATTGAAAAACCGGTGGGTTCCCGGCGGCAACGGGGATCGAACCTGGTACCTCCCGAATGCGAGGCGGATGCTCTACCGCAAGGCCACCGCTCCGGCTTTTTTTTTTTTTCATCAAGAAAGCGTTCTTGGCTGAACGCTGAGCCCTGCACACTTGAGTCCTTCAAAATACATTTAGCCTCCAGTAGAAACGAGCTTATTGAAAATTATGCCCGTTCTATGATAATTTGCATCGGAATAAAAATGCCGTTTTCTCAAGTTTTCGTGTTGGGTCCATGTTGTTGGGTACATCCGACGCGCCCTTTCATCCCTGTGACACATTTCCCGCGTGAGAAAGTTTTTACCTAATACGCAGCCTCTTCACAACTTAAGTCGTAAAAAGCCGCTCTATACTAGTGCGCTGCGCCTTGAATATTGTCCCACTCAACGAAACGATGTTTGAACGGTCTTCATACAGAGTGAAGAAGCAACGATAAGCGTGAAGCAAAAAATTTCCTGTGCAATAATTTTCTACCATTTTGAGCGGAAGGAAGGGAACACGAGGACCCACATTTATATTTATTATGCATAAATGTATGATTAAATTGTTAGAAACAAGAATTGAGCGCGGAAGAGAAACTTGAATGGGATTCAAGTGCTGCTCGACCGTGTTCATATCGTTAACTGCTTTACAAAGATAATTTCCAACAAAGTTTTAAGACTGACACACTGCTGATTTTAATTTCAAGCAACGAATTTCCTTAGCGTTTTGAATTTAAACTACGCCAGCAAAGCGAAAATCAAGCTTGGGCACCGGAATTACAAGGCGCCAGCACCGCTCAACTGGCCCGCTGGCATCCGCGCCATCTGTCGGCTTGCAGCCGAACTGCAAGGCGCAGTGTCAACACCTCAGTGATCACGGAGGCCATGCGGGAGGGCAGTTGCTTCCTGGCATCGCTAATAGATGGCGCCGAAGTCGCACTGAGAAGATTCAACTCCCAAGGAACCGGTCGGCACGAATCGGATCGCTGAACGAGAGAGTCAGTTCACCAAAAGAAGCGCGCCGCTCTCCCGCTCAGCTGTCGGCGCCGCTTGTGGGTAAACACGCTGGGTGCGCTGTCGGAATCCGCGAATCGGCGCAATCCTGCGGGAGTTTAGGGTTCACGCACTAAATACTAAATGGTGTATGTTTACTGTGTTTACGTTGAAGCACTCACGAGGCGTCATTTGGCTCGGGGAATCGGTCTCGCCTCCCCCGCAGCCGCGCGCGCGACTGCGGGGGAGGCGAGACGCGGAGACGGCGGCAGATGGTGCGGGCAGTGAAGCGCATTCGAATCGCGATGGATTTTGCGATGACGGGACTGAAGCGATGGTGGCGGCGCATGCTTTCGTGCGCTGACCGTGGAAAGACTGAACATAGTTCTGCAAAAAAAAAAAAAAAAAAAAGAAAAAAAGAAAAAAAAAAAAGCCTTACCAGTCGAAAGTAACTAAGTTTGACTAACACGCGCATTTTACAGCAAGTCAAGGGGTACCGCTTCGTTCAAAAGCTTGCTCTGCTTCTGTAATGCCGCGAGGTATGTTCTGGCGTCAACGTATGCTTGTTTGGGATTTCCTCTTAGGTTTGGACCGAAAGAGCGATTGCTCAGCAACACAACGCTAACCCGCTAACCGCTAACACAAGCCGCGCACACGGCGGAAGGAAACGTTGCACATGCTCTTTTTTTATATGCGGGAGCGTTTTGTTGCTAAACAAGCTAATTGCCATAGCGTTAGAATAATATGCGTCTGATTGTACACATATATATTACAGCATGAGGCCATCGATTTCTGCCTCCTCGACAATCTTTAGGCGAAACCAAAACAAGTCCTAGGATCACTAAGGTCGCATGTTATAGTGAAGGCTTGTCAAAGGATAAAGAATATGTGAATAAAATATATTGCCGAAGAAAAAAAAAAAGCTCCCAGTGGACCACCGTCCACGGCGGGCTTGCAAGAGCGGAGCCGACACCGTGAATAGCAGACGACATGGGGATGAGATCTCGTTGTGACGTCAGCGGCTAATGGTTGCCAGACCAGAAAGCTGGTTTCGATATTTATTTATTTATTTATTCAACATACCCCTAAAGGCCCTCATTCAAGGGTATTACATAGGGCGGGGGGGGGGGGGGGGTCCTTGTAAAAAAAAAAACATGTAACAGGAACATTATTAAAAAGCAAATGAACAATAAACAGGCTAAATATAACATGGGGAAATAATTAAGCACCAGAGGTTAAAGAAACCGGCTATAGAAAGCAATACAATGCAAAGTATAGGTTTAAGAAACCAATAAGGCATAACAGAAATGAACGTACTACAGCGTGTACGTATTGCCAAGAAAAGTACATTTCAAATGTCAACGTCGCTGCGGATGAGATCGTCAAATATGGAGGCGTTGGATTCAATGGCTATGTGTGCTGGTAGATTGTTCCACTCTATGATAGTGCGTGGTATGAATGACTTTGAAAATGCAGATGAACGACACGCGATGCGCGTAACTTTGTGCGGATGGTCGAGCCGTGGAATGAAGGCTGATGGTGAGAGGAAAAAATCGTGGTGGAGCGATGTATGGTGATACAGTTTATGGAAAAGTGCTAGCCGTGATAGTTTGCGGTGGAAAGACAAGTCTTAATTCGGCGCGATTTTTTAGGGCAGTGACACTGGTAGTATGTGAATAGTCAGAATAAATAAAACGCGCAGTAGGGTTCTGCAAGGACTCAATGTTAGCTATGAGATAGGCTTGTTCAGGATCCCAGATGGCTGATGCATATTCAATCTTCGGACGAATGAGCGCGAGGAACGCTAGTTTCTTCAGGTGGGAGGGAGCCTGTCTGAGGTTGTGCTTTAGAAGGCCGAGTGAGCGGTTGGCGGATGCTAAAGTTATATTACTGTGATTGTGCCATGTTAAGTCAGATTGCAGATGAACTCCAAGGTAGTTGTAGATAGTAGCTGTTGTAGCCGCGGCGAGCGAAGCAGAGGCAGAGCGACTAAGCAACATGTTTATTCGGCATGCTGGGCCGTACAGCTTAAGAGACCCGCACGAGCGATCTGCGCGCTGACTTCTTAACAAGTCCACGCTCCCCCTCACGGCGTTGCCATTCACACACGTCACAGCATCACGTGACACTACATACCAATCGTGCACAATGCGATCACATGATACTTCATTCCCTTTCCCCCTAACTGTTTTACACCAGCTCTATGGGGTATAACGATCAGGAGGCTTCCGAGAACGAGCACTGCGCCGAAGAGGTGGCGTGTCCGGAGGTGGCGCATGCTCCCGGAGCGGTGGTGCAGGCAGCGTGGACCTTGCAGGCGAACTGGCGTTCTGTCCCCGCAACGTAGATGCTTGGGCAAGCTGTGGTGCTGAGGAATCCTGTGGCTCAGACGTATCTAAGGAAGGGGTCTTAGTAGACGACTCTTCCGTTACAGAATCAGGCATTGAACTAGGCACAGAAGGATACACAGTTGGCCCGGATTCAACACTTTGAAACGAACACGGACGTAGGTTGTCAGCATGCACAAACCTCTGTTCCTGCCCTATTCTAACATTGTAGGTGGATGCACTGCACCGCTGTTCTATAACGCCTCGCAACCACTTCGATTCCCCAGGACGTAGTCCTTGGACGAGCACATGGTCGCCTTCCTCAAATGATCTCCATGACCGCCCTCTCTCGTTAGCCTTCTCTTTCGTCTGGTAGAACTTGTCGTCCATACGTTTTTTCCAAGTTCGGTTGGAGAAAGGTCAGGCGTGTGCGCGGCTTCCATGACAGAAACAATTCCGCGGGTGTCAGCCCCGTGGTTGCGGTTGGTGTGTTTCGGTACGTGAACAGAAATTGGTCAACCCGATGTTGCAAGGTTTTCTTGATCCCTGTTCTTCTCTCGTCGAGAACCTGTCGCAAAAGGTCCCGCTTAATGGTCTGTACGTACCGCTCTGCGCTTCCATTTGATGCGGGGTGCTAGAACCCCTTACGCTACCTATGGCTTCAAGACTGCCAGAACCGAGACCCCGGTAAGCTACAAGCAGAATAATTAAGGGGGAATGAGGGTGCTCGTTATAATACATGAAGGAAAGAAGCGAACAGTCGGCGAGGCTAAGGAAAGCGTTGGGGATGTTACTTTGTCTTTTTTTTAATAATTACTTGGACAATCACAGAAATTAGTAATGTAATCTTGTTTAGAGGAAAGGTAATTAAACAAAAAGTAAAAGAAAAAACAACGTGCCGATGGTGGGAACCGAACCCACGACCTCCGAATATCGCGTCCGGTGCTCTTCCAACTGAGCTACATCGGCCGCTGTACCCCCTGCTACTTGCTTGGGTATTTATGTTGTCTGTATACGAACCTTGAGAGTGTTCACCAGCGCCACCCTCAAACATAGCGGCGGACGTAGAACGTCCTTTGTTACCGCCAGCGTCACGTAGAACGCGATCAAGAGCGAGGGCGAAAGCTGTGCTAGAAACCTCTTACGCTACCTATGGCTTCAAGACTGCTAGAACCGAGACCCCGGTAAGCTACAAGCAGAATAATTAAGGGGAAATGAGGGTGCTCGTTATAATACATGAAGGAAAGAAGCCAACAGTCGGCGAGGCCAAGGAAAGTGTTGGGGATGTTACTTTGTCTTTTTTTTAATGTTTACTTGGATAATCACAGAAATTAGTAACGTAATCTTGTTTAGGGGAAAGGTAATCAAACACAAAGTAGAAGAAAAAACAACGTGCCGATGGTGGGAACCGAACCCACGACCTCCGAATATCGCGTCCGGTGCTCTTCCGACTGAGCTACATCGGCCGCTGTCCCCCCTGCTACTTGCTTGGGTATTTATGTTGTCTGTATACGAACCTTGAGAGTGTTCACCAGTGCCACCCTCAAACATAGCGGCGGATGTATTAAGTAGGACTTGCGCTGCGAAGGGCAGAATTCGCATAGACTTCAAGAGCTGTTGAGCATTCACGCTGTCTGCGTCGTCGTCTTCTGGAACAGCCGTTCATCTTTCACGAGCTCCTTTGCAGTGTTAGGAAAGCTGTGTTAGGAAAGCAATTAGCAGTGTTAGGAAAGCTGTAGAGGGGGGTTTGGCAGCGTAGCATGGGATTTTGCTTTTATTGACTATTTCAAGAACCAAACTTTGAGATGGTAACAGGTAGGGCGCATGTATAAAGTTGCGCAATGAACTACCGAACATCTTTGTACAGCTGTCACGTGTCTGTCTACTTTGTCTTGTGTCTGCCTCAGTTGGTCAATACCTTGTGCCTTTTCAGACATAAGTGTCGGCCTATGTCCTGCGGTCAAAAAATTTGGAACATTTTTTTTTTTTTTTTTTAGGCTGCCTTTCTCAGTAAAATATGGACAAGCATGGCAAGCAGTGACCTTCATAGTTGAGGCATTTGTCAACAGTTGCAAAATTCATCTCTGTATTCCTTACAGCAATAATTGCAGCATGCAGTGGTGCATATCTTGTAAATAGGGTAAGTGCACTAGGAAACTTGGACATCAGAAACAAGTGGACAGGAGGCTTGCAGACTCACAACTGGATTTTACTAAGTAACGATGACATATATAAAGTGCACAAAACCGCATGCTCAACGCTATACTTTTGCTTGCTGTATATATGTCCTCTTTCGGTTAGTAAAATACAGTTGTGAGTCTGTGTACGTCCATGTCCACTTCTGTTTCTGTTGTCCGTGTTTTCTAGAACAGTTACTCCATTTCCAAGATGAGCATCACTGCATGCAACAATGCTACCCAAAGATTTATGCTGTTCATTTGTTGACGCTGTTATGCCGAGATGCAGCTTTATGAATTTTTTTTTATGCGAAATGCAGCAATATTTATCTCGATTGATTGCAGCAGTGCATGACTACTTTCTCGTTGTTCTCGTCTCACAGTGTTCAACATGACATGGTGTGTGCGTGGTGGCATTTAGGGTGGCGTGTGATAGTGTTCGTGTTCAAATGCAGGGGTTTTTGCCCGAGTGTTGTGTGCAGCGATATGACAGTTTCGGTTTACCATCTCGCTACTTGGCGAACTGAAAGGACGCGATGACTTTGGTTCAGCATTGTCTCCCATGCTCCTTTGACTGCGTGACCGTCTACCAGTGGACACCCGACAGCTGTGCTCCGGACCAACGGCTTCACTTGTTCCCAACGCTGACTTCGAACTGTTAGTGGCACGAGATGCTTGTCACCGCAAATATGCACTAGACCACCAGTCTAAACGCTGTACATGAGTTGTGCCGCGTGGGCCGTCTCTAGTGTTTCACCCGAACGGTTGTGTATGCATTTGTGTATTGTCTAGATTAAGGAAAGGTGGCTTCTGAGTTATAAAAGTGTCTGTATGTGTGAAGTGCCATCTGCTTTAGCGAACGAGGCGGTGAACCACCACAGCTTGTCTTCGTCAGGCCGTCTGACGGCTTCAGTGAGAACCTGTGCTACCAGATGCAAAAAGTGGTGATGCCATTTTATGGTTTTTCACTTCATGCCGCTAATTCACAGCTCATATAATTATTGATTGCATGTACTGCTAGAGTCATTATTCAGTTTTCTGTACACTACTGAATTAATTGTACTCTCATTGAGCTGTCATGTTGTCATCACGCCCGAGACGCTTTGCATTGTAGCCCCATCCAGTAGTGCAGCCAGAGCTCGAGTTTTACCAACGTTGGCATCAACGAATGCCGCAGATGCACTCTCCCTCTGTTTCCGCACTCTTTTTTTTTCATAAACTAAAGTCGCCTTTGAATCTCCTAGATTTTAACCCTGCAAAACTGTGTCTAGTCAGGCCAAAGCTATCACGCATATCTTTCTTTTTTTTTTTTTTGCAGCTGTGGGTTTCGTGGACCCTGAAAATCACTTCGTGAGCCCTTATTTCAGAAACACTGACCTATGATATGTTTTTAGCAATTACCACTATGTGACGGGACATTTTGAATTTCTTTTGGTGAAGTGGTGACCACAGGCCACTAACAGTGTTTTCAACGTTGTAGCTGAGGCTCACTTGAGAGAGGTTGCGCACATATTTTTTTTTTCGAGTCATTGCATATGTTTACAATTCTCACAATGCAAATATTTCTTAAAATATGCAATTTAAAATTAGTGTAATGCCCTTTGCAGATAATTTTGGACCTGTATTTGCGAAACTGTAGCCTTAGCTACTTATGCACCATAAAATGCAAGAACAGAAACACACCGACAGCATTTGTGTTGCGAAAATGTATTTGGGATTTATTTGGCAAAGTGAACATGGTCGAGAGAGTTTTGGAGAAAATAAATTGGTGCTATCTGCAATGTGATATAGTGCCAACATAAATAACTTTCATTCTTTCATCAGCGCAATCAGCATCTTGTCAACTGATTGCCAAGATTTCACCAGCTGATCTCCACATGTCCATCTTCACACGGGGCAGTGTTCGTCACCATGTGCTGCATATAACATCCGTGTTGTATTCTTCTACCTTCCTGGAATGAAAAGGTGCAGTGTTCACAGAAATTACTGTAAAATTAAATCTGTTATGAGAAAGCTGGAGGTTGTTTAATATTGCTCTCCAGCTGGTATTGCAGTGAATAACTACGCACATGATTATTCATGAAATGTCTGGGCATATGGCATACCCCTATATCATGGCACAGAAGTGCAGCAGTCTCCTCTTGTGAATGCACCTATCGGGGGTGGAATTGCCACTCCATTTGCTCCATTCTGCTCCCAAACTGCTTTTCCTGCTCTATCCTGCTCAAAAATGCAATATTGCTCCAAAACTGCTCCAAATTGGCTGTTTTAATGTTCTACCATCAAATTTAGTGCAACACGCAAACAATGTCTTTGCACCAGTGGCAAAGATATAACGCATCTAGCACTGGGCTTAATACAAACGAAATTTTTGTAAGGGAAGGAAGCATGTGGCATAATAAATATTTGTTTGCAAGTAAATTTAATATGAGTCACTGGCGATTGGAGATAATTGCAAAAAAAATGCACTGTGCATGTGACGTAGCACCTCCTCTCAGCCTTTTGAATCGCCGGTGGAGGGAGAAGCAAGAGCAGCAAGCGAAGCAGATAGGCGCAAACTACCGTGAGTCGTTCGGAAGGAAACTTGTCCGACTGGAAAAACCACGAGTTATTCTAATGGTTGTGGTCTAAGAACAAGCAGGCACCTATCGAGCCTCTTTTTCAGTAACAAGCTTGTCGGGCCTACGGCAGACAAAATCATACTTGAATCGTTATGGGTTGGTACTCCAAAGATGTCACTCACTAGGAAGCGTCTCAAGAGTGTTGGAAAGCCATACAGGGCCTATTGCCAAGATTTAAAAAATGAGCCCCAGCATTGCTCTAGCAAATAATGATAAAACTATTGGAAGGAGGTAGTGAAGTAAAAATGCTGAAGGATGAAAAGGCTACCCTTCAGTGCCATCTACATTTCCTGAAGGCACTACTGACCACTGCTCAGGAATTTATCAGCACAGGCATAGGATCAAAAAGGGATATGCACAAGATAGAGAGCAGAAATGTCATGTCCATTAATCTGAGCTCCAAATTAGTGGCATTGCTTGAGTGCATTGAAGTGGTAAACTTGACATTTGAATCTGTCAAGTCAGAATAGGCAAATGCGTTAGGTCACAAGGTCACACTAGGTGTTCAGTTATAAAGCACACCAGCAAGCATTTTGTTTGCTGGCTAGTCTGTTTCAAGTTGGTGGCCGTTGTCTTGTCAGAAATGAGTGCGAAGTTGGAGAGGCATTGAACTTGCATAAAAAGGAAGAGCTCATCTTTTTCTGTCAGAAAGAGAAAAACAATTACTACAATTATCAGAGGCATTTGACCTTAGGAACCTGCTCCAAAACTCTTGTCTCATTGCTCCAAAGCTGCTCCAAAACTCTTGTCTCGCTGCTCCCAAAGCTGCTCCAAAATGCTTGAGCCTGCTTCCACCCCTGACCTATGTATCAGACCCATTGATGACTGTCTTTAGTGGTAATGGCACATACCCACGGCGGGGAATAGGCCATGGTATATAGCAAGTACAAAAGGTTCATGGACAAGCAATTGGGTATTTTGATAATTACGAATCTTAAACTAGAATTTCATGAAAAAAAAGAAAGGAAAAGAAAAGGCAGTGAATTCTCATTGTAGCAAATCTACCTGGTGTGATTATATAGTTGTGAACAGAATTGCACACAGGTTGTAGGGTATATCCCTTGGCACTTGCCCCGAAGGAGAGGAGAATAAACACAAATAGCATGCCTGAGTAATCACCATTTGAACGATCTAACAGTCACTAACAGTGTTTCACAAGGAAGCCTGCTTTGGCCACTGTTGTTGAAAGTGTTCATCAAAGACATTGCCCACATCGACATATCCATTAAATTTGTCGTACATATATAGGGTGGATCTGGTACATATGATATGGGCGTGTCCAGAAATCTAAAATATAAATCGAGAGACAAAAAATAATTTTGGGAAACTACTGTCGAGCTCACGCCCTGAAACTCTGCTAGGTCTAATCCGACTAGCTGACGTCGCCCATGTCCAAGGACTCCAGGCCGTCATCTTTGCGGATAAGTTGACACCTATCTTGCACCTGTTGGATATTTATTAGTTTTGCCACCACCACATGCAGATGACTGTTCTATTATGACGGGCACTGATGCAGACACGTTGACAAAGCAAAGCAAAGCCTTCCTGTTAACATTATTGTTGTGGTTTCAATGAAACAAACTTAATATAAATTGTTCAAAGACAACGCTGATTATTTTGCCAGAAAAAAAAAAAATTTAATCGTGCTGTCAGCAATGAGAGCCGGAACATTACAATTGTAGGCTCGCAGAGAATACTAAGTGTCACGTTCAACAGCAATCTATACTGGGACTTGCCTGTTGCTATTTTCCATGGTATTTGATGTTATTTTATGTCAGTGAACGCTCCTTCTGATGCACATTGAAAACAAATTGAATCATTTTTTCACATCAACCAATGCATTAAGACCACAGTGGAGGGTGGAGTAAACAATAATATAATTTTGCCATCCTTTTCTTGAGGATAAATAAAATTCACCAAATGGGTAATTGCGGTAGAAATGTCTCTATAAAATATTACTTCTGAGCTTTTGCGTTGATTATGCACATGCACAGCAGCATGCTGCAATGACCTAAGAGCTGGAAATGCATCACGCGTCCAGGCAAACATCACACAAAAGTGTGAAGCCGCAAAAAGAAAAAGCATGTGGGAACTTCCCACGCTTTGTCCGATGATGAATACATTCTGGAGAGGGGTGCCTGAGGCCATACCGCACAGGAAGATACGGTGGCTGTTTGGGAGAAGGGACATGGCCATAAAACCATTACACTGATCCATTAGGAGTTGAGTTCTACAGATGCTGTTTTGATCCGCTGTATGTGACATCAGACATGCCCTGTGTTTTTCTGGCAGACAGACTCCTTGTTCGACTATTGCAATGCTATCGAAGTGAAAAAGGAAGTTTCTATGTCTCCTCGCCTGTTCCCAAGGTATGACTGCAGGAACATTGCTTACCAATACTGTTTGATTGACTGGCTGATTGACCCGAAGAGATGTGCCGTGTTTTATTGGCCAAAGTTCTGTGAGAGGGCTGGATTGATTGTTTAAAGGTTTCTTGTGGAGTAAAAAAAAAAAAAAACAATACTGGCCCTGGGCAAGAGGCTCAATAGTCTATCATTGCTATGAACTTGCTTTTGACCTTTTGCTGTTAAGACCTTTGAAGTATGTACATAAGTCTGCAGAAGTGCAATCAAATTTCATTGTTTTTGTTCACTCATCTTCGAAACGTCATTCTTCTCTCAAACCGAAGACTCAGTCATGCCACCAAATGGAGTGTAGGTTCAAAACAGTCTGAGACAAGCATAACAATACACAAATCATTGCGATGGTCTCGTGAGTGTGCACCATGAACATGAAAATTTGTGAATAATTTGTTTTCCTACTCATTTATTTCATTTATCGCTGCTTTCATAGGCCATTGCATTTTGTATAATGCACTGTTGCTGCTGCTGGTCCATGCATAGTTTTGGCATGAATGCAAAAGCTAACAACTAGGTTCTAGTGCAGTTGTACTAAGCAGTCTTGAGTTTTAAACTATAGTAAGTTGTTAAGGCATTGAGATAAATAAAACTTTTTACAAATTGGTGCTGCTCAAAATAACGTAAATATGTCCTCACCCCTCAAGGGCACTGACTGCAGGCTTGGTGTTGACGGCAGCGGCTCCACACTGTGCAGACATGTGGCTGTGCCATGGAAGCAAGCAAACAAATGAAAGAAATAATTATTTCTGCAGCCATGAGATCTTGGGCTGTTTTCCGGTGCATAACAACATGCACGAGCTTACTTTAGCACTCTGGCTACACTTTGTACACTGCAGTAAGAGAATCAAGACTGAACATTGCAGTGCTTTGTAAATAGCTGTAACATGTTCAACAAGAACATTGAAGAAAGTAATATAAGAAGTGTTGTCGCTTACTATTCCGGGAGTTGTCATGATTGCTTTCATCATCATGAGTCTCTCTGGGCACCATGTCATTCAGGCACTTGCAGGCTCATTTTCATCTGAAAGGGAATAATCATATGAGACACAGATGATTGGTAATTAACTTGCCAACATAATACAGGATCTAATTGTGCAGCTGAAAGTTGCACCAGGACACTAGAAAAGTGCCACGACGCAGACACTTGCCTTCATTCAATGCAATTGTCCTTAACAAGGATCCTTTTTTAATTTTCAGGTGTTTTTATAACACAATGAGCAAACCAGTTCAGCCTCTGCGACTTGTAAATGCTAATAAGACTTCCAGTGCCTGAATGTTTTGTCCAACAGCATAAAATACTTCATTTCACGTGCTGACACAGGGACACAAGTTCATAAGCTTGGAGCAAAAAAAAAAAAATTAAATGACCTCTTGCACTATTTGGCTTTGGCACTGCATTCAGCATGTGCTGTTAGCTAATGGTGCCAGACAATTAATTGTCTGAGAAGATAAAGTAAATCATCTTGCAAACAATTTTCATTTATTGTGGCTCCTGGTGGCTGTGCACATTTACATGCACATGTAAACAAAAGCAGCTACACGACGTGTATATTATGCAACTCGAGCCATGTTTAGCAAAAATGCTGAAATATCATGTATCTAATTCGCACAACGTAAGTGGCTTTTTACTTTGCGCTGCTATTCCCCAGCAATCGACTAGGCGGTGTTCAGACGGGCGGGCCGTATGTATCGTGGGAAAGCATCATCCACCACCACTCCTACTCGGAGCGCACGCGATCGGCAGGCGCCGAGTCACTGCCATTCCGAGCTACTCGAAGGTGCCGTTTTCGTCACATATGATAACTAATTGTTCCGCTCGGACAGTCCGCTGTCCAGTCCGATCGTCTGAACAGAGAAGGTAGTGGGTAGTGACTTACCAGAATCATTTTTTTTTTTTTTCTGACGCTGGATGGCTTGCAAAGGCCTTTGCGAACGCCTTCATTGCGCAGCGGAGCGAGCGCTCGTTCGCCGTCGGCGGATCCCTAGAAATCGTTGCAACTTCTTTCGACGGCGCCTTCTCCCTGCGCTGTACAGTGTATGTACAGGATGGTCGATCTCGAGCTACTTGCTGGTCGTCCGCCGCACTGAAACGCTTGCGCATGATGTTTTCTTGGCACGGCCGGGGCAAGGGTTTTACAGCATTTGATGACGCCAATGTGAAAACGGGAGAACTATGTGGCCCGTTGCGCACAGCAGCACTCTACAAGCAGTCGTAGCACCATCCCATCGGCGCTTGGCTTAGCTTGGCGGCTTGGCTCCATGGCTGCTGAAATCTCGTGAGATCTCGCGAGAACGGCAAGCTGGACGTCACGCGGCATACGTCTCCGGAGTACGTCTCCAGCGCCTGTACGTATCGGCAGTTTTCACGCATGCGCAGTAGGCGTCCCATACGTCTACGTCTGTACGTCTCCGGGAGACGTAATACGTCTCCGGTAAGCTAAATCTCTCTAGTATCCCCCTCGGCAAAAAGCACCGTCCCGGTGCGTGTTAGGCGTGTGGTGCAGAGGAGGAATAATATGGCTTGAGGCGGGCCACATGCACTATTTCGGAAGTGGTTGTAGTGTAGTAGTTGTGGCGGTGCAGCTCCTGTCACTGACGTAACGCCAGTGACAGGAGCTGCACTGTCATCGACAACACGAATGGTGGGCGAAGCGGCGGGGGTCTGCACTTTTTTGAGGCGGCGGCAAAAAGATGAGCTCATGATCGATACTTGGGCGCCAGTGTCAATGAGGGCAGATACAGGAACACCATCTACGAAGAGGAAGAGAAGGTTACAGGGCGAAGAAATGGGCAGTAGAGGATTTCCAGATCGGGGTACCAATGCAGCGTCACCTCCGGGAGCTGCATTAGCTAGTTTCCCGTGAAGCGGCCGGCGGAGTACGGTGAGGAACTGCGGCGAGGAAGAGGTGAACGGGATCGATGAGCTGGCGGGGAAGGAGAGCGACTGGGCACAGGAAGAGGAAGAGGTGAACTGGTTCGACGGGCTGGCGGGGAAGGAGAGCGACTGGGCACAGGAGGCGGAGTGGTCTCGGTGAGGGGCGGCTCATAACGAGGCGAGAAACGGCGGTGGCCGTAGTCGGAGTAGCGGTCAACGTAAGTGAAACGTCGAGGTGGGCAAGACCAGCGGCTGCGGCAGTGGCGAGAGATGTGGCTAATACGCGAGCACGTGAAACAGATCGGCCTATCGTCAGGAGTGCGCCACTCATCAGGATTGCGGTATCGGTAGCGTGGCATGTAGGTGTTGCGGGGCGTAGCGGAGGCGACCATGGAAGGGACGGGGCTTGAACTCTGGTGTTCCACGGTGCGGCTACAGGGGACGCCCAAGTTGGCAACCTCTTGACGGACGACGGCTTGAATGGGAGATATTCTCTCTTAGTTGCTATCCAAGGAAGGCGGGTGGGATGCAGCAGGAGCGAGTGCTTCCAGTTCACGACGCACGATGCGAGTGACGTTTTCAGTGTTGGAAGGCTGCCTTAGGATCGGCAGAACCTCGCACGTGCCGCTAGGGGCGGTGTTGGGGCGCCGGTTGAAGCGATGTGCAATGCGTCGCTGTTTGGCCTGTTCGAAACGTCGACAAACCTGCAGAACGGAGTAAACCGTAGAAAAGTCCCGACAGAGTAGAAGATTAAAGGCATCGTCGGCGATGCCTTTGAGGATGTGCCCCACCCTATCAGGTTCTGTCATGTCTTTAGCAACCTTTCGGCACAGGGCTAAAACTTCTTGGGTATATGTGATATAGGGCTCGGTAGATGTCTGGGCCTGAGTGGCGAGGTCCCTTTTGGCGGCAAGTTGACGGCCAACAGGCTTTCCGAACAGGTCACGGAGTTTTTGTTTGCAAACATCTCAGGAGGGAATATCTGCTTCGTGCGTTTCGAACCACACGCGTGCCGTGCCAATGAGGTAGAGATGACGTTGGCCAGCATCAGCGTGGCGTCCCACCTGTTGTGCTGGCTAACACGCTCATAAAGCGAAAGCCAGTCCTCGGCATCCACCTCATCTGTGCCGCAGAATGGGCCAGGGTCACGGGGGTAGGCCAAGACGACAGTGGGAGTTGCAGAGATAGCTGGAGCTGCGTCAGTAGTCATTGTGACAATTCCGAGGTGACGACCGCTGCGGAGATCCAGCCTGGAGTCGTCTCAAACCCGCGACCTCCAACAAAGATGTTACGGGCATACATGGCAGTAATTGAATTACAGTAATAAAATTAGTGTAATTTAGTTACTTTTTAGGTAATTTGTAATGTAACGAATTACTTTTGCGGTTTGTTAATTTAGTAATGTAATGAATTACTTTTTGGCAGTAATTTCGAGCAAAAGTAATTAATTCCTTTCGAAATTACTTCTACTTAAATGCACCACCACTCCTTCAATAGACAATAAAGTAGAGTGCTGCGAAAGCAGGAAAGACGTGCCACAAGCCGAAGCCAGCGCAACGGATCGGCAAAACGAGACAAAATGGAGCAAAACAGTCCGCCTGAGAACTCCTGTGTAGCAGCTCACAGTGCGGCTATCCCATGGCAACCTTTCTCCAAGCAGCAGAAAACAAGGCGGCAAGGGAATGCCGAACGAACAGATGGTGTAAGAAGACCGGAGTTGAAAACTAGTTGGAAGCGCGGCGTGTTGCGTCGGCTAGCGCACAGTGGTGTCTGCATGGTTACACTCGTCACCACGGGACGATCGGTTGGGGAGGGATAGACAGGCAGGAGGGTGCATGTCGTGAGCCGCCATGGCGTGAGCATTACTGAGCGCAAGGTGCCGAGGACTATTCTTGGGACTACGGAAGCAATAAATAGCCTAGCTTCTTCGGGACCTTCAAATGGCGGAGACAGCTCCGGGCCAGCTAGACGATGGGTTCGCCGCTCATTTCACGACCGTTCAACTATGCTTCTGCATTTGTCGTTATTTTTTTGCGGTTGTCTTATTTTTTCAACGTCAAGTGCTGTAGGAAAGAGGAAAGGAATAGTTTGGGACGGAATTTGGCGGGAAGACTAAAGAATGTGCGTACTTCGCGTCTGGAGTACAAGTTGCTGTTTTGTTTACTAGCTTTACTTAGTTTTTGCATGGATGAAAAATAGAAAGTAATATAAAAGTAATTGAATTGCTTAGTCGAAGTAATTGCAATGTAATTTCATTACTTTTAGGACCAGTAATGAGTAATGTAATTTAATTACTTTTCTGCGATTTTCAGCAAAGTAGTTAGTAATGTAATTTAATTCCTTTTCAAAAGTAATTTTGCCATGTATGGTTACGGGGATGTATTAGGTAGGACTTGCGCTGCGAGGGGCAGAACTCGGCGCATAGTTGTTGTTGTTGTTCTCCTCTAATTTGATGGCACATACCCACACACGGGGATCGGCCAAGAACTGTGGTGCAGAGATATTAGATTTGGAGATGTATAATTACATCGCAAAAAAAAAAAAGAAATGAAAGCTAGGAATAAGAGAAGGAAATTTAAATATGAAAAACCAAAATAAAAAAGGGTAATTACTAACGCACGCAGTAGGAGAGTACTGAGATTTATATGTACAGATTAAAAATTCAAAGCATATTAGCAAAGCAGACGTTTTGTTTCTATTGAGAAGTTTTGAATGGCGTTAAAAACAGACCTGTGGCTGTACCCAAGCATGGTGGCACCGAACGATAATAAAATCTGGTTGCTCAGATTAAGACCCAGCTGTTGTAACGGCTTCTCCAAATACCGTTTTCTCATCATAGTAAAACGGCGGCAAAATAGCAGGAAATGATCTATTGTTTCCGGTTCCCCACAGAATGCGCAGACGGGAGAAAGCGCCAAATCAGACCTGTGCATATAGAAATTTAGGGGCGGAATGCGACAGCGCAGCCTGGTTAGAGAGACCTCAGTCTGCCTTGATTGACATGACTTCCTATTGCAGGAATACTTGAGATGCAGGTAGTCGTCCGTTGATAAAATAGATCCAGACTGCGTGTTTAATAAGGAAAGCCTACGAAATCGTGCTGCTGTTATGTACGCTGTTGCCCGAAGGATAGGCAACACAGGGCCATTCAGAGATTCTTAAGCTAGTCTATCAGCAACCTCATTGGCTGTCACATTACTGTGTCCTGGTACCCACACTATATGTATGAGGCTCAAATGTGAGGGGAGCAATGAAAGAAAGATGTTTAATATTGGCGAATCCATAATCGAAACCAAGCGACAAGCACAAGGAATAAGAGTCTGTAATTACAGCCACTGTTGAGTATGGTGGATCTAGTTTGCGCAAAGCAAGCACCACCGCCAGCAACTCCGCCTGGAATTTGGGTAAAATCCGGAAGACGGACTGAAAAAGTCCAGTCTAAAAGCCGACAGTATATTACAACGCCGGCCTTTTCATGAAACTGAGAAGCATCAGTTGCTATCATTATGCTAACGGGACGACTTTGTAAATGATCTTCTAATAATCCATTTGACATTCGAGGTGATAAGTGTTTTGCATTATTTGGGAAAATGTCATCATAGACAATTTGAACCGAAGATCCACTTACTTTAGTTGGAAGGATGTTAGAAAGGACTACGTGCAAACGTAACAGATTTTGCACTAGTATTACGTGCAGGGTATGAAACCGAGGCCATCTGACTCCAAAAAAGGAGGCTGGCTCGCAATTGATAGGGGGCGATGGAATTGTGATTCATATATTTTTAGGTACGTCTGGACAGTCAAGAATTGTAATCTAGCTACCAACGGTGGTATTCTGGCTTCAAGGTATAATATACCTTGTCCTCTACAGATGCTTTTCCCATTTTTATAGCTTCTAAGGCTTTCCTTATATCGCTCTTTGTTTCTGGTAGGATATTCCATTCATCCGCACAACGGCCACTTTCACTGCCGTCCTAATTACATTCGCTACTGATAGATTAGTGTAGAGCGTCTCGTCTACACTGACCATTGTTAGCCACAAATTTGGGGAGCCCAAGGAATAATCTAAGCGCTTCCAGCTCTAAGAGAACAAGCGGACGAATTTTGTAAGCAGGTGAACCAGAAAACAACACAGATCCAAATTCTATAATTGGTCGGACATACATAACAAAAATCATTAAAATAGCGTCTCGCCGTATCCCAGACCTTGGATTCCTTAACCTGCGCAACATACCCACAGCACGAGCCCCTTTCGCTGCAACATGTTCAATGTGATCCCTCCATGCCAGATGGTCATCGTAAATCACCCCTAGATATTTCAAAGACTTAACTTGAGGAATCATTTCCTGCTTAAATGTTAGAGCAAGAGTTACCGGATTCTTAATTTGGATAACAAGGAAAGCGCACTTTTTACGTTTAATGTAAATCTTAAGTCACCTAACCACTTCTGAAGGGAGCTTAGGTACGATTGCAGGCGTCTGTTGAGGGATTGAATGTCAGGTACAGCCATAAAGAACGCGATGTCATCCGCATAGACATACGTGCGAATGTCTTGATGTGTGGGAATAGAGCTCATTAAAAAGTTAAATAGCACGGGCGAGAGAACTGCCCCTTGAGGAACACCTCTTGTTTGTTGATACCTGACAGAATTCACACCATTAAATGAACAGTAAAATTGTCTTTTTTGTAGGAATGTAGATATCCACTCAAATAAATATAGTGGAAAACGTAGTTTCTAATCTTTGCAATAAAATTCGGGGCTCTACACTATCATAAGCCTTCTCTATATCGAGTGTCACCAATGCAGCATGCATTTTCTTGCGCCGCGCAAGAAGAATTCGACTCTCGAGGTCAGTATGCGCATTCCATATTGAACATTTTGCGCGAAATCCGATTTGACAGGGACTAGGAATATATTCTTGTTCCACAAACTCGGCAACCCGTTGGAGTACGACCCTTTCAATTAATTTTACCAAGTTTGATGTTAATGATATTGGTCTGATATTGTCCAAGGTATAGCCACCACCATTATGTTTCAGTAAAGGAATCACTTTGGCTAGTGTCCAGTCACCAGGTATCCAAGAATGAATATTTGAGTAATTTACAACTCTAGCAAGGAATTTGGAGACACCTCAATGAGGATCTTTAACATTTTTGACGTTACTCCATCAGGGCCAGGAGCAGTAGCTGGCAATGTCATTACAATCGAAGAAAGCTCAGAAAATGTAATTTTAGGATCATCCTTAACCGTATCTACTGGGCCTACAAACATAGGGGATTTGGGAAGTGTTGATAAAAAACGCTTTTCTAAACCTTTAGCAATGTTTTCTACTGTTTTGAGAGCTTCTTTAGGAGTCGAAACACATGAGGTAAATTTTCTAAGACAGGGTTCTTTTTCCGTGATTTTAAACACACGAAAAGTGCACGTCGGTTATTAGATTGTTAAAGGTAATTGAAATGCTCAGTATCATAATTATATTTCGCTTGTGCGACTGTGCGTTTAAATGTAGCGGCAAAAAATTTATAATCATGCCAATTATTGGGGCACTTGTTGTGAAGAAGTCTTTCTTCTATAATCACGCGAACAATCTACATTCCACCATCTTGTTGATGTATTGCCTTTTGATGCACGCACTAAGAATTCACACTTCTTACGATAGGATGCAATAACCTGGCATAATATTTGCGATTTTAACTCTTCCGTCAACCACTGACTCAAGAGACGAACTCAGAAATGACCGAAACTGGTTATAATTAACGTATGATTTCAACTGAGAGGTCGGCGGAGTTAAGCGGCAGTTAACCTCAAAAACAATAGGTATATGTTCGCTAGAGGTGCCACCATCAACTGTCGACCAATTGAGTATAGAAACACTAGTGCTGGACAAAGTTAAATCTATCACAGATTGACTGCGAGCACGTACGAAAGTAGGTAAACCAGAATTCATGGAATTAAGGTTATCATTTGAAAGCCAATCCCACAGACGCTTGCCGCAGGGATCCGTCTTGTAACCCTATGAAACATGGTGCGAATTAAAATCTCCAGCCAAAATAACCGAATTTTGACAATTAACTAGTAAGTGGTCTAGCGATCTGGTGTTCTGAACGCCATGAGGGAAATAAACATTCGCTAATGTAAACGTACTGAATCCTGGAATTTCAAAATCTAAAGCCAATATTTCAGAATCTAAAGTAGAATATTGAAAAGAAATCTTAGCCCTATGTCAAAATTTTGAATAAACTAGAATTAGTAACCCACCACCTCTTGCCTGCCGATCTTGTCAGAATGATCGATTATTTTGTAAATGAAAATGTTTTTCAGTTGTCAGCAAAGTTTCTTGCAAAACAATTATGACTGGATTCTGTTTTAAAGAAAGATAAACGAAATATGTAGTAGATGAAAGAAGAGATCTCCACTGAAGAACTTTTAGCGTTCATATGATTATGTAATCCGGGCCTCAATATGGTTTCCTTTGGTTTAGAGCCTAGCTGTTGCTTTTTTGATTTTGCCTGTGGACGAGGTGATGACGGGTTAGACATCGGGGATCCACTGCGTTTTAGGATTCGCGTATCTGTCTCCACCATATCTGCATCATGAGCCTCGTCTGACTTGTCGGAATTTTGCATAGGTAATGCGAGAGATTCATTTTGCGAGCAAGACATTCTAGGTAAGGAATGCTCCACTGTTAATGAATGCCCAGGTGTCGAAGGAGAAATCGTTGCAGTTTGCACAGCCTGAGAAATCTGAGCTGCCAGAACGTTGGATATGCCCTCTGACTGTTGTCACAATCCTATCCACCATTTTGACCATGGTTGCTTCCACAGCAGTTACTATGGCTTTAGACAGCGAGGAATCTAATGATGCTCCAGAACGGGCTGACACACCTGCATACCCATGAGCTCTCTCTTTAATTTCCTGAATTGCCTCACGCCTCGAGCAACGTTCTCAGTCAATAATCTCCAGATTTTTGCATTTCATGAGCTCTAGAAGGACATTCGAAAGAATTTACTGAGTGAAGTCCACCGCAAAGACAACATTTGACATTTTGATCTGAGCATAAATGAGATTTATGGGCATCGCCGCATTTGCAACATCGCAAAGTGGACTTGCAACCGCCAGCAGTATAGTTGCACTGCAGGGGCTTTGATGGTAGGGGATCTACACGGAATATTAAAGGCCACGCTTTAATCTCTGATGGACAGACTGTACCTGCAAAAGTAGCAATTACCGATTCTGTCGGCACACGATCATTATTGACCTCCCGGTTACAGCGACAGATACGCGGAGAGAAGGTCAAGGGTTTCTTCTGGACTTAATAAGGAATCCACACCTCGCACTAGACCTTTCGTGCAGGCCAGGTGCGAAGGAATAAAACTGCTTACCTGATGAGATGCAAAAGTAGAGCAGTTTAGAAGATCCTTTATATATGACAGGTCTGGTGAGCGGCAAAGAATCCCGCCGCGACCAAATTCGCGTACTTCGGCTATTCCTTCGTAGAAGGAAGTGGTTTCCTGAAGGGCAGCTCGAACAGCCCCTGGGTTGTTCATTTTAATGGTGCCACCATCCTTAGGAACGAGTGCCCCAGGGATGTTGCGGACACCGGAGCTCTGAAAAGCTTCCAAGGGCAGATCATCGGTCATAAGGGAAGCCGACCAAGGGGAGCGCCCTTGGCCGGGGGACTGCGTCGACATTACCTTAAATTGCCAACGTCACCACGTGCGTTAGTCAACAGAAAACAAAAGACGCAAGGGGGAAAGACAAAACCAGCACCAGCAACCCAATACTTAGCCGATCGACGTGTGAGCAGGCCACGTCGATCCTTCAACCTTCACCTTCAGCTAGTCCGCCATGAGATACGGAACGGCACCTCGAAGTGGGACACGAGCTTCTTTCTTCTTCTCGTCACGCACGCACTGTCTGCGTCGTCGTCTTCTGTAACAGCCTTTCATCCTTCACGAGATCCTCGGTGGTGGTCGTCGTCGTCTGCGATCACACCACTTCGTCGTCCACACGTTCCCCGGTAACAAGATGTAGGAGTTTGCCCAGTCCCACTTTCTTCATCGCGGAGTAGACTTTCTACAAGGGCGCAGTTAACCACTGCCATGAAATCCGCCATTAGGTTGCTCAATAGGTCCGGAACAGGGCGATTTTTTCTTCAATTGCGAAGGTTCTCTGAAGGCATTACATAAGGAAGGGGCGAACGGATGTTTCCATACAACGAGCTTCGTTGAGAACACGCATAACAAAGTCTAAAAAAACAGGAACTAAAATAACTATATATATATATATATATGGATTGAACGAGGAATGGCTGCTTTACAACCTATTTTGTTTCTATTCTTATACTGATGGACAATTCGCCTCTTTGATATATTGCGCTCTATTCACCTGGGAAGGACTGCTTCGAATGTCGAACATAATGTGCTCACAGGAATATAAAGAACTCTTTGTCACCAGTTCTCGCGCGAGTACACACCGCTTATTTCGCGGGGCCGGAAGCAGCCCGCGGTGCTCGTGCTAAGGAACGGAGCGAAATAGGCCCCCGAATTTCGTGCGCAGAAACAAAACAACGCAGCGTTCGTCTCTCGCGCGGGGCCATTCAGCGCAAGCTAATTCGGTTCCGCGGCGAGTGTGCGCCCTTCGATACGGACTAGTTAGCACGTGTCGACCGCCTTCTTTCCTCGCGTCCTTGCACGCCAGCGAGGGCGCAGAGTTGGCCCACAACGCAGCGAGAGTGGGAGTGTCTGCGGCGCCATTGTATTGGGCTTTTCAAATTTAAAAGTGGGCTCCAGGGAGATAGTTAACAAGTTAGGTTTTGTCTGAGCATTCATTATGGAGGACGTGCCTAAATGGTTTTCATTTGGTTTCTGCGGCGGTCGTACTCTTAGTTTACAAAGAAATTTGAAAATTGGTCTTGAGCATACGAAGGCCGCAGTAGTCTCACTACTCAGTAGATAACTTGAACCGCGTGCCCTTGGACAAGGGACGCAGGTGGAAATAAAAGACGAAAGAGGTGGACGGTAGTGGAGGCTCGGGAATATTTTACTGATACTGCACAGCACATTTTTCGTTTGGCTCCAAACGAAACGCGGCCTCCCCAGATTAACTTCACACCCTATACGGCTGCGTATCTGAAGCGTTTGCTCACGGAAGCGAGCAATAAATTGTATTTGATGTTGTTCGTAGTAAGAAAGCTTTTTCACGTTGTCGTGTCCCTTCTTAACGCTTTGACATTAGCAGGCTGTTCGCTCTCTTTTCCAATGAAGCCGTCGCGACTTCTTTTAGGCCAGCCTGATCACATTTCCTTCCTCCTCTGGTTTATGTGCATCGCCGTCAAATTCTCGTAATTCAATCAATCAATCAATCAATCAATCAATCAATCAATCAATCAATCAATCAATCAATCAATCAATCAATCAATCAATCAATCAATCAATCAATCAATCAATCAATCAATCAAACACTTAAAGTAGCGGCACCGTATTAAACCTCTGTGCTCAACTCCGCCTACGCGTGCCCAGCCTATTCAGAAGGCAATCTTTACCTGCTCCTGGTTGAATTGCAAAAGCAACGGGGGAAGCTTCTTTCGCCTGCTACATTGTTCCCCGGTGCTACATTATTGGGGACACTTAAGCTAAACCTTTAAGGGTATGACGCGAGAGCTTACGATACCAGCCCACATATAAAGTCACGCTTCGACCAAGCCGTATGGACATGCCTGCATATTGTAAGGGTAGCAAGAATGCAAACGGTTCTGCATGGCAGGCTGATTCCGACATCACCCTTCCACATGAAAGGCAGCTCCTGCCGGTGGCATAGGAGTAACGTGAATTCAAATGTCATGGCAGGCTGATTTTTTTATGAGGAGACCGTAGCTACTCTAGTTCATGGCGTAGCTACGCCTCTTCATGGCGCTTCTTCACCGCGTAGCTGCGGCCACCCGAGGTCTCGTTTTGGGTGTCGTAGTATTGCTTTCGCAATAAAACACGTTAGCTATTCGCGAGCAGATCGGGCAAAGAGTGTAGGTTCGCTCGCAGACCTTTAACGACACTTTGTGAAATAAACACTCAAGTTGCATCTCGTCTCTTGTGAGCCCTCCCGGCGAGGCTTTTGAGATTATAAAGTGCAATAATATTATTGACTCGTACCATCTTTTCATGCACGCCTTCTGTTTCATTCATCGCTTAGCCCAAGCTGTATACCTGGTCTACCTGAGCTCTCCTGTGATTGATGCATCCTGCATGCCGTATGTATACCCTGTCGCGGACACCGCTTTTGGTCTCTAATAATGAGACCGCAGTTTGTTTTGAGCGTCTTCTTATATAGCTCCGTTAAACATAGAGCTTCGGTGGTTTCTGCGAACATTTACAACTTGTTGGCCCAAAATGCGTATCACGGTGCTTCATTATTCATTAACCTGCTCTTTCAAGGTATTTTCATTAGCTCCGCTGTGCGCAGATAGGCTCACGTCTGCATATTGTATGGCATGAATTTCCCATAAATTCGACAATGTGTCTACCATGTTTTGTCCAGGCTTTTCTAAGCGTTTTAATACAGCACATTTCAGGTGCTTGGCTGTAAACGCAGGACGTCCGGGTCAAAGCAGTGCCCCTTTTAAAGTTTAGCGCTCATTTGATTGCTGGCTTTCGATGAAATTACCCTAACCTAATCCTTTCTGACTACAAGAAATGCACATTAAAAGGGTGGATGACTGAGCTAGTTGGTACATAATTTCTAGTTCTTTAATGCAGCAGAATAAAAAACAACGAGACAGAAACAGTCTTCGTCCTGTGTGTTGTTTTTTATCCAACGCATCAGAAATTTGAAAGAAATGCAAAGCCAGGGAAAAACGTTTGCGGGACGCGAGTTCGTGCAAAAATATTTATTTCTGTGCGGTCGGGCAAATATGTAGAATGAAATGGACGGAATCAAGAGAGGACATTCACGCCTCTTTCTGAGAGAAAAGTATAAGACGACAAACTAGCGAAGCAACAAAGAAATAAATGTTTTTCCACCATTCCGCGTCCTGCGACTCTTGTCCCTGACTGTACATATAAGTGAAGCGTTCGCCGCCATTTCATGGCACCTATAGCTGCGTTTTCTTCTGTCTGGCTTTTTCTATGCATGTGGAGTACCAAGCAGTTTGGGGTGTTTGTACAGAATTAGATTAATTATACCTCGTCTCACAAGATGTTTGCAGCCCTAGGAAGGGCAGGGAAGCCCTGTGCCAATCATGCAGTGGCATGCACACTATATGATAGGCAGTTTTCCAACTGTCGCCTCCGCGAATTCGGGAGGAGAGGAACACGTATACCCATGACAGTGCGCATGATCTCGGATGGTCCACGGCATCCCTTCTTTTCGCAGCCCTGGAAATATCTTGTGAGACGAAGTAAAGACGTCGTAGTGCATTTTTTTTAGTGTGTCCTATTAAAGCAAACAAATATCATGTTGTCATTGCCCGAAAGAAAAAATTCATTGCCTGAATAAAGATGTGCTTTGTGAAAATTGAATACCTTAATTCCATCGCCCTGCACTTGCCGGGCTGGATCGCATGCCTCTAAAAGCTAACAAAATTGAATAAGTTTTGGTGATGTCCGGGAAATGATAAATGAACCAGGATGGAGTCAGTCTCTGCATACGAAAGCGCTTTATTGTAGCGTATAATAGTGCGTAACCTGCGCAGTGTTGGACTGAGTATCTTCAGAAGAGCCCCGCATGCATGAACGGAACACGCTAAGGTTGGTCTGAGTTGGTTAGTCCTCATACTTACGTGAACCTTCGTTACGAACTTGCCTCGCTTCAGTGGTAGAAATTTCGGTGAGCTTGCGAATTCTCCGCCTTCTGAAACCAGGCTCGAAATCGGAGGCTTCCGAAGAGAGTCTTTAGCACTCCGTGCCCGCATCGAGGCCCATGAGAGCTGTAGTCACCGTTGTGACGGGTCGTGCAAGGGGGCCACGGCGGAGACGAAAGCGGTGGCCAATCTCTGCGGCGAGGAAGGGAGCGGAGGTCTTATAGAAGGAATCGAACGGGAGCAATCGGAGCAGACGAGACGATATGAAGAAGACTGGGGCTGCGCCACGACCTGAGAGCCCGGGGTATAGCCTTCGCTCACACTCGACCTCCGTCAACCCGCCTCTATGCAGGTCCTCCAACGGCCAGCCGGGAACGAGGGCAGCTATTGGCAATCCATCAACCTGGCCGTGACGGACGTCCAGCACTTCCTTGGAGCCCGTGCAGCAGCACGCCGAAGCAATCCAGGGACGGCGAGCCGTAAGCGACCTCGCGCCACTTGTCCTAATTAAATAAGTTAAAAATTCACATCCATATATTGCGCCTCCATCTGCTCAAGCCCAGTGTGGACCCAGGACCACTTTAAGTAACCGGTCCATCACACCATACATGAGGATGGATGTTTCTTTTAGCACCCCGGCCGGATCTTGGTTGTTATCCACTTACTTTGATCCCACATTCATTGACAGAGCAGACACGCACATTCCACATGCGCAGCACGCCGAGCTTAAAAGGCGAGATTTCGGGCCATAAAGAGAAGCCTGAAAGAGGCGCCTCGACAGTCACCGAAGGTGTGCAGGACTCGAGCATAGAAACGAAGCCCGGGAAATAAGCACCGGAGAAAGCGTAAGGCGTACTTATAGCCGGCAAAGGCGCGGTTCCGAAAAACGCCATTCGTATCTCGAAACAAATGGGCCAACCGGCGTCCGTAATCTCGATCGCCGACGGACATTCGGCGACCGCGGCGGTGAAGCGAGGCTGGAATAGAAGGTAATGGGCGCGGCTCCCGTTTTCCACTCGGACATCGCGAAGGAGAAATAATTAGTAACAAAAAAAAAAAAAAGAAACCAGCACAAGGAAAGAAGTCTGAACGAAGCGCCCAGTGTGCTCTTCCACTTGCATACATGAGCTGCTCTCTCCTCTCGTGTCCGTCGTTCTCTCTCTTCCTTTGTAAACTAGTTTGTCAAAGTGCGGCGCAGGCGCCTTTAGGCCCGAGACGACGGCCAAGGCGGTCTTTTTTCTGACCGCTGGTAGATAAAGAGGCGAATTTTCTTTCCTGCTAGTTTGCTTATTTCTTTCTATCTACCCATCTTTTACTTTTTTTCGCGCCCGGCGAACGGACGAGATCTCCCATTGTGACCGAGTGCGAGTGGCCGCTTTCCGCCGACGCTGGCTTGTCGGCGCGGCGTTGCGTCTTCGTCGCCGAGATCTCTACGGTGCGAGCACATAACGTGAGGAGGAGCGAGTCGTAGTGTAGTTTTGCAGAGCGGATGGGGGAGGTCCGGGTGGGCCAGTCGCTTTATCGCGTTATTTCGGCAAGAAAGTCAAGCGGCCGCTGTCGGCCCGTCTGATTACTGCATTTCCTCAGCAATCATCTAGCTCCCTCTTTCCACCACTGGCCCCGCGTGTACCCACCACCTTGTGCTCATATCTCGAGGAAGAAAGAGCGAAAAAAGAAAGAACGAAAGAATATCCGAGAGGAAGTGACAGGAATTAGAGCAGAATTCAGCCCACACTTGGGCACTAGAGAGTGAGGGTGTGCTGCTTGCCGTACGCCTCATTATTAAGTGCATCCAACCTTCCGGTATGCCGAACGAGTATATAAAGCGAGTCGAGAGAACGCTCAACCACACACCAGCTGCACTCCTCTCGAGTAGCTCAATCGTCTTCAGCTGAAGCCCCCGACACCCAACGCCGACACCATGAGGACCATGGTAAGCGAAAACCAACACCGCCGCCTTCCGGAGATTACGCGCCCAAATTTGAAATTCAACGCACGCTAGTTCTGGATACGAAGGACTTTGCCAGAGGTTTGTCGGCTGCTTAGTGAGCGCAATTGTAATTGCCTCGAGGAAAGTTGATAACCTTATATCTGCACCCCAGACTAGCCGCAGGATCAGTTAGCTCGTAAATTATACAGAAAATTAAACCTCACATCGGCAAAGCTGGGATCCCACGTATATTGTAACCATGCACCAAAGCAAATTAAATGAGGCATTGAGAGGAGCGCATCGGGACGGAAGAAAGCAAATATGAGCGACTGTTGGCCACTATGGATTAGTTTCTTTCTTAATGCTTAATAATACTTGCCGACACTTCCGACGCTATTCTCTGAGCAGCTTTCACCAGTAAAGTTCAACACTCGCTCTTCTTTTTCTGTGGGAGATTCAACAACTAAGAAAATCATGCTATCAAAACGAATGTGCGACTGTTGCCGATCAAGTAAATTGACATGGCGCCTACTTTCTCCCCGCAGCTGGTTACCGTTGCTCTTGCTGCCCTTGTCGGCGTCTGCTTCGCTGGAGTCGTCTCCTACGGCGGCTACGGCGGTGGCTACGGTCACGGATACGCTAAATCTCTCCCAGGCCCCTCCTTCCTCATCAAGAGCCTTCACCACGTGAGCAAGGTCAGCCACGGAGGACCCATTCTCGCCAACTACGACCTGGGTGTTGCCTACGGCGGCGGTTACGGAGGAGGCTATGGCGGCGGCTACGGATTCGGCGGCTACGGAGGAGGATTTGGACACAAGGGCTAGAGGAGTGAGCGCGCAAAACAGCATACATCCAGACATCATGCGCAGCCGAGTGTGAGCAATCCCCCCGAGATCATCATCCCCTTTCCCTCTCTTCCTGTACAGTCGCGGTAAAAATAGAAGAGGGCAGCTTCGGGGTTATGCAGCGCGCGACATCTCTCCGGAATGCGAGAAAGCGAAAGGATTCGATCGACAAGGTTCACGAAGAACATCCGCAACTGAGCAGTTGAGAACGTGCATCAAGGTGGAGGATGTATGCAAGTGAGCCCGTCCAGGAGGCAAGAGTGGTAAAACATGCCTGCACGTCATTCCACGTCATTGCGATGTCCCCGCTTCATGCCCTGCTGCGAGTCCCTTGCTGCTGTCTACAGAGTTGTATATTTTGTACAGATTACTATGGTCGTGCTGCAAATAAAGGAAAGAGTGAGTCAGATGAGGCGCCTTTCGTGTTGTGTATTTTACATACACTGCTACGAGCTTTCCCGGCTCATATACACTGTCCCTCTTTCATTTTAACTCACTCAGTGACGCGCTCTTGGCGTGAGTTTACGTTTCCTTGAATGTTACATGAAAGGCTATACGATTAGCATTGCGTCGCCCGTGGTCGCTTACTGCTTGCAGTTTCAATTAGTTCCAGCTGCTACATATTGCATTGGCGCTTTGACTGCGAGCGTAGACGAATACTTCTGGAAGCTGGTGTTTTGCCAAACACGAAATATGTGGAGCAGGTAACGTTTGAAGAAGGATGGCGGCTTGGGCCAGTTGGTGTTCCTTCGGCATTATGAAACTGCGAGAAGGAAAAGGGACGGCGCTGAACTTACAAATGTCTTTTATTGGAATAAAATACACCTCAATTTATACGCTGATATAACCTGCGCACACGCGCATCATCCCAGACACGCGTCAAACTCAGACGTACTTATCACGAATAAAACCACTTGAAAACCACACGTGTGTACGATAAGCCATTATGCATTGCTTAGCGAGCTCATTTCCCTGGCGGGTAGTGTAACTGAAGGTGTGCTGACACACTCATTCGAGTTCCTGGTTATGTGAATGCTTCGTGTGCCGGTCATCATGCGCAAATAATACTTCTGTTTCAACATAAAATTGACAAGATGTTTGGCTTTCTTTTCTAATGAGTTAAGATGCTGTATACATCGAACGTTGATAATAAACTAGACAAGTTGAAGCCGACCGTTCGAAGGAAGCGTGAGGGACGCAAGATGAATAGTTCCAGGTTGAACGAGAGGAAGAAGATGGTTTACACGGTATGAAGGAGCACTGAAAAAGGGCACCTCAGTTCGCAGGTCGAGCCAACGTTTCGACAAGTGGACTTGTCTTCGTCTGCGCAAAGCGATCATCACTGGCAGGGGTTTAAATACGCTTTTGCTTCCGAAGAAGAAAAGCTGGGGTGGGGAAAGTGGGTGAGAAGAAAGTATGTCAAGTGTGGAAGGGGAGTATGGGTGAGGAGAAAGTAGGTAATGGTGTGAAAAAAAAAATGTTTCTTCAGTATGTATTTCTTATTCTGGAACCAGGGATCCTGTGGCCTGCAAAAGAAATAAAAGCGGCAGTACCAGGAAAAACTACAATACGAGATAGTCACCACTTAGTCACCACTTAGGCAGGTTTGGTAGATACGCCTTAAAAGGGACAGGCTTTGCAAAGGGCCCTGATAAGGAATATATCTAAGGGGGACAATTCTTAAAACTTTCTGCAAAGGGGAGGGGGGGGGGGGTTAAATTGTCCCCCTTAGATGTTGCCGCGAAACCTTCAAAACAGTATTTGTTGTTTTTTAACAGCCGCCGGCATACAGGCTTATCACTCTGATTCTGGACCGTGTATCAGTTCCGTAATCTTTGTTTGTTAATGCTCGATGTCGCGAGTCACACCTTTATCAGTTTTGTTGTAGCGCAAGATGCACCGAGATCTGTCTCGAAGGTTCCGGCCACTTGGGTGTCTTTCCACAATGTTCCAGCCCGTGCTGGTAGCTGTTTGCGACGTTATCTAGATTGTTCTGTGAAGCCTTTAAATTGAGCGTTGCCGAGTGTGACGGGCATTCTTTGTTCGACGATCGACGAGCACGTTTGTTTCTATCGCCGCCGCCGAGTTGCTTAGTTCTTTTGCGGGCGCAAGTCAGCCCAAATAAAGAGTTTCTTTAGTGCTATCTATTTTCAACAGCACAAGAGGCGCCTGTACACATGGATTTCACCGGACGGTCTGTACAGGAATCAGATCGATTATATTATTTGCCGGCAGAGATGGAGAAGCGCTATACAAGCAGTAAAAACAAGGCCTGGGGCCGATTGTGGCACCGATCATCAGCTTCTTGTTGCCAAAATTAAGCTTCGATTGAGGAAAACGCAGAAAACTAGAAGGCCTTTCAGGTATGATCTGGATCAGATTCCATTAGAATATGCTGTGGAAGTGAGGAATCGATTTCAAGAATTAGATCTAGAAGACAAAGAGCCCGAAGAGATGTGGACTGATGTTCGTGATATAATACAAGAAGTTGCTACTAAGGTAGTTCCAAAGCAAAAGAAATGCAAAAAAGCAAACTGGTTATCTGAAGAGGCTTTGCAAATAGCTGAGGAAAGGAGGATGGCAAAAGGTATGGGGGAAAGAGAAAGATACAAGGTTCTCAATGCGGATTTTCAGAAAATAGCAAGGAGAGATAAGAATGCCTTCCTGAACATACAGTGTCAAGCAGTTGAGGACAACAGCCAATTAAGAAACACAAGAGCTCTGTATAAGACAATCAAAGATATCAAAGGAAGCTTCTGTGCTAAGCTGGGCGTGATAAAGGACAAACGAGGCAAGGACCTCACTGAAGCCTCAGAGATAAAGAAGAGGTGGCAGGAATACACAGAAGAACTGTACAAGAAGGACCCGGATGTGCAATCCCAACATAGGACGGTTGTGATTACTGATCTCGAGCCGGGCATCCTGAAGAGTGAAGTTGAATGGGCCTTAGCCAGCCTTGCTAAGAACAAAGCAAGCGGAATTGATGGTATTCCAGCTGAGTTGCTTCAAAACCTCAACCACGACGCTGTTAACACACTGCATACATTATGTCAAAAGATTTGGACAACCCTGCAGTGGCCACAGGATTGGAGGAGGTCAGTTTACATCCCCATTCCAAAGAAAGGCAGTGCCAAAGATTGTTCCAACTACCGCACGATCGCGCTTATTTCGCATGCTAGCAAGGTGATGTTAAAAATCCTGCAAGGTAGGCTGCAGCAGTATGTGGATCGGGAGCTTCCGGACGTGCAAGCTGGGTTTCGCAAGGGCAGAGGAACTAGAGACCAAATTGCCAACCTTCGCTGGATCATGGAAAAAGCAAGAGAGTTCCAGAAACCCATTTACTTCTGCTTTATTGATTATGCGAAAGCGTTTGACTGCGTAGATCACAGCAGATTGTGGCAAGCTCTCCGAGAGATGGGAGTTCCAATTCACCTCATCTGTCTCCTCAGGAACCTGTATGAAGGGCAAGAGGCCACAGTCAGAACTGGGCATGGTCTTACTGATGGTTTCCGATTGAGAAAGGGGTGAGGCAAGGCTGCATACTGTCGCCCTGCCTATTTAACCTATATGCAGAGTGCATCATGAGGAAGGCCGGTCTGGACGAGTCTTCAGCTGGAGTGAAGATTGCTGGAAAACGTATCAACAACCTTAGATATGCGGATGATACCACTTTAATGGCAGAAAGTGAAGTGGAACTCAAGAGACTTCTGATGCGCGTACAAGAAGAGAGTGAGAAGTTTGGGCTTAAACTGAACATTAAAAAGACGAAGATCATGGCGTCTTGCCCTATCAAGTCCTGGAGCATCAATGGACAAGAAGTGGAAGCTGTGACAGATTTTCTGTTCTTGGGCGCCAAGATTACCTCGGAAGGAGACTGCAGCCATGAAATTAGGAGACGCCTGCTTCTGGGAAAGAGAGCAATGGTTAGCCTTGACCGCCTAGTAAAGAGCAGAGACATTAGTCTGCCAACCAAGATCCGTATAACCCGTGCTATGGTCTTTCCAGTTGTGATGTATGGATGCGAGAGTTGGACTGTGAAAAAGGCTGACCGCCGAAGAATTGACGCGTTTGAATTGTGGTGCTGGCGAAGACTCTTAAGAGTTCCTTGGACTGCCAGAAGATCAAATCAGTCGATATTGTCGACCATAAACCCTGACTGCTCATTGGAGGGTCAAATTCTAAAGTTAAAGCTCAGCTACTTTGGTCATCTGATGAGAAGAGAGGAGTCGCTGGAGAAAGATTTGATGTTGGGAAAGGTTGAGGGTCGCCGGAGAAGGGGTAGGCAGCGAACGCGATGGTTAGATGGCATTCTCGAGGCATTGCAGATGAAGCTATGTGATGTTAAGAAGATAGTGAGAGACCGGAAAGCGTGGCGTGACATGGTCCATAGGGTCACGAAGAGTCGGACACGACTGAACGCCTGAACTGAACTGGACTTAGTGCTATCTTCGACCCTTCATTTGTGTCGTCGACCTCGTCACCACTACGCGACAATATATTTCTTATCAGGGTGCACCAAACCTGCTTAAGTGGTGACTAATCACTACCTGGCATGGTAGTGTTTCCTGGTACTGCCGCTCTTATTTCTTTTGCAGGCCACTGGATCCCTGGTTCTAGAATGAGAAATACATACTGAAGAAACTTTTTTTTTCACACCATGGACCTACTTTCTTCTCACCCAACCTCCTTCTCCACATTCCTTGACCTTTCTCTTGACCTCCTCATCCTTCTCTCTGACCATCCACTTTCCCCCGCCCCAGCTTTTCTTCGGAAGCAAAAACTAAGATGAATAGTTGTAATATTAGTCATGTAAATGGCTACGTTTCAGGTTCAAAGGGTTTAGTATACCAAATTCCTCCTTCATGTGGCCTCACGCACATAGGTCAAACCGGCCGATGTATCAACGTTCGTCTTATGGAGCATTTTAACTTATTGGAAAGCCTTTTAAGTTATTAGAAGAGAAAGGCACAAATCTTTCCAAGCATATTGCTTTACTTGTGCATGCGTTCCAATCTTGGTTGATACAAAAGTGTTATTTGAGCTACTACTACTTTCCGGAGATATTGAGTTTAATCCTCTCAGCGAAAGTGAGATGGAACTGCTCAAGAGTATACAAAGCGGTCAGGCAGCTATCGTGGCTAAGTTAGATACCATTGACACAAGGATCGCGACGCATGACGCCATCATAGGGAATATAAGCAGTAAACTCGATAAAACTAGTGGACAGATTGAAGCGCTCGATAAATTGGTCATAGAACAGGGGAATGAAACTGAACGCCTAACACAACAGGTTAAGTATTTGCAGAACAAGAATACGGATCTTGGAAATCGAAGTCACCGGCAAAATCTTGTGTACTATGGCGTTGAAGACAATAATCAATTAGAAACATGGGAAGAATCTGAGAACCTAGTCAAAAGCATCTCTCAGCCAGAGCTAGAAATTGAACTGAAAACTGTGCAAAGAGCGCAACGTGTCGGTCGTTACAAAAATGAAACTGGGCTACCTATAATTATAAATTTCGCTTCCTTTAAGGAAACACAGGAAGTCTTGGGTACTGCGAAAAAGTTTAAGGTTCGTCCTATAGCGTGGATTATGATTACTCACCAGAGACACGAAATGTACGGAAGCGATCATAAGAATGGGCAAAAATTGAAGCGGTAGACAAAAGTAAGATTACATTAAACTATGATAAACTTATTATTTACAGAGAAGCTTTCAAGTGGGACAAAGAAACAGGCGGTTCTTCCTGCCGTGGGACGTTGACGCCCCAGAGACGGGGCTTTGTTGCCGTAGTGATTGACACAGAAGCATAGTAAATAAAGTTTGCCAGTCTACTTGAGTCAAAATAAATCGTTGGCCCAGCTGGTTCACACAAGCCCATAAAAAGACCAGCGCAAAAAAAAGAAAGAAAAATGTGGACAAAGAAACACCATCCTTCGATTTGTGTTCCTTTTTCTCTGATTTTTCGCGCTGGTCTTTTTATGTATAGTTGAGTCAGTAAATGCAGACAGAGTTTTTGGTACGGAATCATGGCTAGATGCATAAATTCGTTCCCCAAAGAATTCACTGCCTATCAAAAAGACAGGTCCCGCTCTGGTGGGGGTGTCTTTCTGCATTCCTCTTTAAGGTCATCGTTATACTAGACCTCGTTTCCAACAATACTGAATCAATATGGTGTGCACTCACGACAGCTCATCATGTGCTGTTGGATCATTTTCACAATTCTGATCTGAGCACGTTGCAATCACTTTACGTTTCCGAGGTTTCTAAGGAATCTGTATTGCTAGCGAGTGATTTCAATTTGTCGGATTTGCATTGGTGAGATAGCACTTGTGTAAGCACAGCAGGTACTGCCATCAATACAAAAATGAAGAGCATCATGGCTACGTTTGGCTTTTACGGTATGCTCAGGAACCAACTAGAGACAAAAATGTTCTAGATCTTTTTTTCTTTTTTCCAACTCTCCGGATCGTGTTATAGCTGTGCATGTTGTTCCGGGCATCACTGTGCGGTCATTACATATATAAAAAGTGAGTATAATAAAAAAAAACGAAATGTAAATCGAGGCGCGCCTTTGTTTACGACCACACTCAAATTTCCGAAAAACTACTAGATCACTTGCCATTTTTTGAGTGCTTTTCTGATGCGTGTGATGTTCACGAAATATGGCGTTTATTTCTTCGAACTAAGGAAGAAACACGTGCCAAGTATAGACTCATCTAGGCTGAAGAAGCCATGGATGATGTCGGGTATTCTCAGAATGATAAGAAAAAAAAAAGGCATGCGTATATCTCAGATTTAGGAGAACAAAGAGCGACTATCATCTCCTAAGATTACTTGAACTAACGCGTGAGCAAAAGTTAAAACTAAAAGGATCTAAAGAACAGTATTTTCAAACACTCGACATTAAAATGAAAAAAAAAAAATCCTAAACTTTTTTGGCACTACATAAGGGAGTGCGGGTGAGATTCAGCTGGAGTAGGCGAAGTCACTAGTAATAATCAGATCATATCTGATGACACAAAAAGAGCTACTTGTTTTAATAACTACTTCCAATCTGCTTTTTCCCCTAAGGATGTGAGCAGTCAGCGACAGCACACAAGTTCTGCACCGTTAATGCAACCAGTTGAAATAAGTGTAAGAGGGATTGTGGCGCTCCTACAGAATACACAGGAAATAAAGGCATGCAGTCCGGATGGCCCCGTTTGCAGAAGCGCTGTGCTCATCATATTTCACAATATCTATACTTTATTTATACAAAACCTTTAGATGCAGGTTTCTTACCATACAACTGGAAGGTAGAGCTCATGTTGTCCTAATACATAAAGGCGGATCAAGAAAGGATGTCTTGATTTACAGACCTATTTCTTTAACATCAATATCATGCACAATCCTCGAAGATATATAGTAAACAGCTATATTGAATCATTTAGTAAAAAGGACTTATTAATAAAAGAACAACGTAGGTTCCGCAAAGATCTATCTTGTACTACACAACTTGTAGAATTTTATCATGAACTTGCGTCTAAAGCTGATGACGGGGGGCAGACAGACTGTATAATTTTGAATTTTCGGAAAGCATTTGACACTGTGTCACAACTACTACTTCTCTATAAACTAACAATGTTAAACCTAAACACAGCCGTAATAATGTGGATTCAAAATTATTTGCTTGAGCGCTGCCAATGTGTAGTCCTGAAAGGCAAGTGTTCAGATCATGTTGAAGTGACATCAGGTGCCCACAGGATCAGTCTTGGGACTACTCCTGTTCTTGATATACATAAATGACATCTCACTTAATATTTCTTCAAGTATACGTCTGTTTGGAGATGACTGCGGTTTGTATAGAAAAATTAAAACTGTTAAACTTTAAACTGTCTTAACGCGAATCCATGTTGGTGTTTGAAATGGAAAATGTATTTGAATACGGAAAATTGTGCGCATCTTTGTTTTTCACGAAAAAGGAATAAAATTCTACCTCAGTATCAAATAAATAATGCAGCAGTTAGAGAGAGATACACACACAAATATTTAGGGGTTATAATGCCAAATGGCATTCAATGGAGTGCACATGTGGATCATGTGGTTACCAAAGCTGGCAGGACGCTGAATTTCTTTAGCGAAATAAGTGTTCGAAGCCAAACCTTAAGAAAACTACTTTCATGTACTATGTGCGGCCTTTCATGGAATACGCCTGTATTGTATAAGATCCTGCACAGCAATCGTTGATTGACAAGCTGGAAGGAAGCCAAAACAGGGCAGCAAAATTTCTCTTAGGAAGGTACGGGCGAAAAGATAATTGTACGCTTAGAAAAATTATTTGCATTGGGAACCCTTTGCTTATCGTAGAAGGAAGCCAGGAATTGCTATACTCAATATTTCACAAGAGAACCAGCATAAATAAGAAAAATTATAATAAACAGCCCTTTTATATTTTAAAACGGCATGCTCATTCTTGTAAAATGCGAGAGTACTGTGCCAGGATAAACTTGTTTGTGGTGGAATCGCCTTTATGAAGTGCAAGTATGCTCTCTGTAAATTAAGATGTGTTCTTTGCCAATCTGTAACCCGCCTGCTATAACGCCTTCGGACAATGCGGGGTAAGCTTCGAATAAAGAAATAAAGAATAATGACAGGCACACAAGGGAGCTTTTTGAGGCATTTCACATCGCCAGGAAGTCAAATGGGCCGTTAGCGTACCTTCAGTTACATTATCAGCCAGGAAAATGAGCTTACTTTGATAATGGATCAGTGTACTCAAACGCGCTTTTAAAATTATTTTAGCCGTGATAAGCACATCTGGGTTCGACGCATGTCTCTGATGATGCGCGTGTGCGCAGGTTATATCAGTGTATAAAATGATGTGCGTTTTCCAATAAGAGACAGTTTTAAGCTCAGCGCCGTCTGTATGTCCCTTCTTGTTCTCGTCTTCGTCCTGTAGCGTTGGGTCATAATGCTGAAGGTAATGTTTGTAACTACTGGTTCCCCTGTTTGATAAGAATGCTCAATTTTGAAAACGCAAGCCTTGCTGTTAGAATGGAACCAAAAAAATTAAACGGCAAGCCGCGGCGAATTTATTGCAGTGAAGTGACGCCGCGTATACAGACACAAACATATAAAACAAAACTAGTTTATTTCTGCCACCTGGTACTTGTAGCTGCAAGAAGCTGCCTGTACAGAGCCCGCAAGGTCCGATACGAACAGCAATAAATAACGACCAAATAGAGATCTCTCCAAAATTACCATTCAAAAAGTGCTCTCGTTGCTCTCGTAATGGAAGAATCGCTCTATGCATCAAACAATAATAATAATAATAATAATAATAATAATAATAATAATAATAATAA
>JAJIZL010018593.1:0-11336 GCA_023969395.1 Amblyomma maculatum | reverse complement strand
TGTTCTTCTTTGTCCTTTGTGTTTTTTGCGCAAATTTTTTACCCAATAGTTCCTTTAGGTTGGAATCAATAGCTACCGCCACTGCGCTGTTATGCGAGCTTCCCGTATACGGAGCCGCGTCCGTGTATACCGTTGTGGATCTTGTAGCTAAAATTATTTGTACATACTTCGCCCGGGCTGCTCTACGGGCCACATGCAAGTTGGGGTCCATGTTCCGGGAAAGGGAGCTAACCTTTAGCGTCTGGCGAATTGCGTCCGGTATGCTCGCAGTACGATTCTCGATTTCCGCAGTTGACCTATGCCCCAGTCGCCTAAGAAGCGAGCGCTCCGTAGGAGTCTGCTGGAGCCTGGCTATCTGCGTGACCAGTTGGGCTTCTCTGATCTCTTCGAAGGTGTTGTGAACGCCAAGAGCTAGTAGTTTTGCGTTAGAGGTGTTCATTGATAGGCGCAGGGCTGTCTTCTAAGCTTTGCGGATGATGATATCTGCACTTTCCACTTCTCCTTTGTTGAGGTTCAAATACGGGAGGGCGTAGCCCACGCGACTGAGTACCAGGCTCTGAACCAAGCGCCGGGTATCCCCCTCTCGCATACCGCTCCGCTTCTGCGACACACGCGTGATCATCCTGGCGACTTGAGTGGTCGATTGCTTGAGAAGGCCCAGCGTATGGCCGCATCGCTGATTGCTCTGAAGCCACATTCCTAAGACTCGTATCTTGTCTCGTTCGGGAAGTAGCTGTCCTTCGAGGGAGACATTGGGGGTCCCTTTTTTGTGTTTGCCTTTGTGAACTCGCAAGAGTTCGGATTTTTCTGTGGAGCAGGCGAGACCTCGTGCACGGACATATTCTTCTACGCAGGTAGCCACTGCTTGCAGTCGTTCTTCTTTCTGGCCGAGCGACCCGGAGGTAACCCAAACCGTGAAGTCGTCAGCGTACATGGCGTGCTGTATGCCTTCGATCTTCACAAGTTGTCTAGCGAGTCCGATCATAGCCACGTTGAAAAGTAGTGGTGAGATGACGGACCTTTGAGGTGTGCCTTTGTTGGGGGTCGAGAATTTATCGCTGCGAAGGTCTCCGAGCCCAACCGTTGCAGTTCGGTTGCAGAGAAAGGCCTTTACATAGCTCTGAATCTTCTCGCCACAGTGGAGGTTGTCAAGTCCTTCCATTACAGCCGCGTGGCTAACGTTGTCAAAGGCCCCTTTAATATCAAGGGCCATGACCGCGTTCTCGCCAGCGCTCGGGATATTGGTGAGGACTTCCTCTTTGAGTTGTATGAGGACGTCCTGGGTGGAAAGGTGAGCTCGGAAGCCGAACATGCTTCCGAGCTTCAGGTGAGGCTGAAAGGAAGTACCTTTGCAAGACAAGCTGAACCACCTTTGCGGGCTGCGATGTTCGAAACTGGGTTTGGGCCCACTGCGGAGGAGGGGCGCGCAGCGGGGTTTACGGAGCTTCTCCCAAACGCACACCCCTAGAAAAGCCGAGCGCCAGGCCGGGGGACGCTTGTACCCATTTTTACCGGTGGGTGTCCGGCGGTGGGTTTCGAACTCGCGGAGAGCGTGCTTGTTCTGAGAGCCGTCAAAAGAAACTGCAGTGATATGCGCCACTGGAAGAGATGGTCGGCTGTGGTCAGAGGTGGAAATGCATTGTGAAGAACAGCAGGCTGATTCCGAAACCGGGCAGCGAGAAAGAGCGTCGGCGTCTTGGTGTTGGCGACCCGATTTATAAACGACGTCGAAATGGTATTCTTGCAGGCGTAGGATCCAAAGACAAAGTCGGCCTGTCAAATTTTTCAGTGAAGATAACCAGCAAAGAGCATGGTGATCGGTCACAACTGTGAAATGCCGACCATATAGGTAAGGGCGAAACTTTGGAACAGCCCAGACGACGGCGAGACATTCCTGTTCAGTAATGGTGTAGTTTTTCTCAGCTGGAGTCGTGTTCCGACTGGCGGAGGCAACCACTTTCTCACGCGAAGTTGCATCGCGCTGCAGAAGGACAGCGCCAAGACCGTGACTACTGGCATCAGTGTGCAGGATGGTAGAAGCGCTGTCGCTGAAGTGGCCAAGAACGGGATCTGATGTGAGGGCGTGCTTTAGGTCGTTAAAAGCTGTGTTGCACTGTTCAGTCCACACGAAAGGGCTGCGCGCGTTGTGTAGTTCATGAAGTGGCGCAGCAATAGTTTTTAAAATGCCTTATAAATTGCCGGAAATAGGACGCCAGGCCGAGGAAACTGCGCAAATCTGTAGTCCGTTGCGGACGAGGAAAGTTCAAGACCGCGATTATTTTTTCAGTGTCTGGGCGAATGCCGTCATGGCTAACCAGATGTCCCAATATTTTAATTTCCTTCTCTGCAAAGTGGCACTTCTTGGTGTTGAGCTGAAGGCCCGCTGAAGCAAGACACGTGAGCATTTCATTCAGGCGCGTGAGATGGTCGGTAAAAGTTGACGAAAAGATAACAATGTCATCCAAGTAACATAAGCAGGTTCTTCATTTGAGGCCACAAAGTACAGTATCGATCATTCTTTCAATTGTTGCGGGTGCGTTACAAAGGCCGAAGGGCATAGCATTAAACTCGTAAAGTCCATCGGGAGTTGCGAAAGCGGTTTTTTCTTTGTCGTCCTCGTGCATAGGTATTTTCCAATAACCTGAGCGGAGGTCCAAGGTCGAGAAATATTCGGCGCCTTGGAGAGAGTCAAAGGCGTCATCAATTCGCGGCATCGGGTAGACATCTTTGCGGGTAATTTTGTTGAGTGCGCGATAATCAACACAAAATCGTACCGATCCGTCCTTTTTTTTAACTAATACTTCTGGGGAGGACCATGGGCTCGTTCATGGACGAATAATATCGCGACGGCACATGTCATTGACATTTTCTTCAATTATTTTCGTTCCGAGAGAGAAACCCGATAAGGTCGTCGGCGTACAATTGAGTTACCTTCAGTAAGGAAGCGGTGATGTGCAACACTAGTCCGTCCCAGTGGTGGTGGGGAAGTGGCATCAAAAATGGCTTGGTGGGCTTGAAGCAATTGCCACAATTCTTGGCGTTGGTGCGGCGTGAGGTTCGGATTGATTGTCTTCGACAGCATGGAAAGAGAGACTTGCGATGAATCACGTTGCGGAGGTAGTGGGGCAATGAGCACCATCATGGACATAGGGTGAGCATCCACTATGCATGGCAGGGAAGTTCCTTTAGTCAGCACGAGGGATTCACGGGAAGTGTTCGTGGCATTTACTATCGCTGAGCTGCTGCGGAATCGTACAAGACTTGATGGGAAGGCGATTCCACGTGCAAGATGACGATGAGATGGTGCGATGAGTACATCCCCGTCAGTGATGTGTTCCGAAACAACGGTAAGAAGTGTTTCGCACTGTGGAGGCAATACAGTATCAGCTGTGGCAATGAGGGAATTATGCCGTGCAGAAATATCAGATGAAAAATCACTGTCTGTCATATGGATGACACGGTCGCCACAAGAAATTAACGCTGAAGCGGTTGACAAAAATCCCATCCAAAAATCATCAAATGCGCACACGGTGAAAGCACAGCAAACTGCACATGGTGGCGGATGCCGTCTATAACAACTCGAAATGTACACTTTGCTGAAGGGTGCAGAGGGACGCCATTTGCTCCACGAAGTTCAGGTCCATCATATGGTGTCGTTACTTTCCGCAAACGGTGGCACAAATCAGCGTGAATTACAGAAAGTGCAACCCCTGTGTCAATCAAAGCTTCGACCGGTAATCCTTCAGCTAAAACGGAAATCATATTATACGGGCGATGAGGAGGACTTTTTGTAAGTTCGCAAAGTGCAGTTTCACATCCGGAAACTGCATCGCTTAGTTTTCCGAATGACGGACAGGGAGAGTTGTTGCTGGTCGAAGTGGCGAAACAGAGCGGCGGTGTGGGGAAGGTTACCGGCGTCGGGATACATGAGCCCCACTTGGTTCAGACGAGGATACCGGCGGTGGAGAGAATCGACGAGGTTGACTGGGAATTGGTCATCGCTGATAATACGCAGGTATGTCACTTTCGAAGGCGTCATAACCACGTCGCTCGTTCTGAATGGGTCGGCGACAAAAGCGAGATATATGCCCTCGAATTCCACAATAATAGCACACTGGGCGAGAGGGGCGCCAAGGTGCGTAATAGGGTGGCGTTGGTTCAGCCGTCGTCACGGCGTTGATGTGGTTGTAGGGCGGTGCTTGGGGTGGGGGAACAAAAGGAGGAGGGGATGCAGCTACGTGAGCGTAAGTCGGTGCTGGGCGAGGTGCAGGAGGATCAGGTGTGACAGGGTGGTTGATAGTGGCCAACTCTTCTTTAATGATGTGGCGGAGGCCGGCTTCGTTAGAAGGAGGAGACGAATGATCGCACCTGTGCCGGCAGAAAGGGCTGAGGGCTTGGAGCTCCTCGCGGATTATTGCTCGAATCATGGCTCGTAGATCGAGGTCGGTAGAGGTCGGGGAAGTAGCGAAGCCGGGCTGCAATCGGGAGGACTGTAGCTGGTCGAGGCGTTGGCAGGTCGTAATGATGGAATCAACACTTGATGGATTCTGGGCAACTAGGGTGTTACACGCCATAGAATTGATTCCTTGCAAGGCATGGTGTGCACGTTCAGATTCCGGCATGGTGGGACTGATACGCCGACAGAGTGCAAGCACGGCCTTTATGTATGACGCATAAGACTCATCGGGACCTTGACGGCGGGAAGCGAGCTTGTTCCTTGCGATCTCCATCCAAACAGCCGGGTCGGCGAAGTACTGCCGGAACTGCTGCTTGAAGGTGGACCAGTTTGTGGTGTGGGGCTCGCGGTTAATAAACCAATTCCTGGCGACCTCAATAAGGTAGAAAGAAACGTTCAGGAATTTTAAAGCATCATCCCACCGGTTGTAGGCACTGCAGCGTTCATAAGTGTCAAGCCAGTCATCGACGTCTTCGTCGCGACGACCAGCGAACAGCAGTGGGTCGCGTTGTCGTGTGAGCACCATCGGAGGCGGCGGTGTAGCCGAGGTGGTAGAGGGTCCGGCCGGGTCGGGCCTGCTCTCGGTTGACATGACGATGGTAGTCGTTAAACGGCGACCGGAATGTTGCTCCAGCGAGAGGCAGGGCACAATGCAGCAAGGGGATCGAATTGCACCTTTACCACTGGTAAAAGAAGGCCAGGTCCAGACGGCAAGGTCGTGAAGGCAAGGCGAGGTATGCCGTGTCAAGGTATGACAATGATGATGGTATGTATAAGAGAAGAAGAAGATCATGGTATGTACAAATGAAAGAAGATCCGTGGAGGGCTCACAATATATTCATCCTGCCGACATCGCTCACCGTGAAGGAGCGGCACGTAGGAAAAATGAAGCTGAGAGAATTAAACGAGCGATGGAAACTCCCAAAGAGCGAGAAGAGAGAATTGCAAGGCGGCGAAGGTGCAACAAGAACAATAGAGAAACGATTCGGTCTCACCCACTAGTACTGCTTGCGCTTCGTATATCCTAATTTAGGTAAGTTAAGCCACTGCCATTTTTGTTTCTCAAGCCCCTGCAGTCCACTGCCGCCAGCCTTACAACACTGGCTGCTTTGTCAGCCGCTTTTCCACCGCCTCCGAATTCCTCCTTGTGAGAGAATTGTGCTGTCTTCTTCAGCCTCACCGAAAGCCCCATCCAGGGTGGCAGAGTCGCTTTTTGCACCCGCGTTTGCATCGTTGCGCGCAGATGCAGAGGCTTAGCGAGTGCTCCATAACAAATGCCTTTTGGTCGTTTTACGCCTCGAGGCTCTGGTTGGCAGTGTGGTGGCTAAATTGCCATTGCTGGAACTTGGGATCGGGTTTCGCGTGTGTTCCGGGAACCACCGACCTCTCCACAATTTTGCCTGTTCGTGTCGCCTTTTGTCCGCAAACCGGATACGAGAAGGGTCGCTGAGCGACACACTGCAATGCGAGAAAGACGCGCTAATGACGGCTACACGTGCGCTGTCGCGGGGTATGGCGAGGGTGCCGGGAACGGGAACAAAGGGCGCGAGATGACAAGGAAAGCAACAGAGGGACTGTGGGGCAGAGATGAACGAGAGACGCTCTAAAGCGGGTCAACCCAGCCTCGTCTCCCCAGGGACGACTGCCTGAAGACACGAAGGCGGCTCGTTAGTCCTATAGCGGCGCGCCTATTGAGCTCGCCGTGTACACCGCCACCATCAGCGCTGCCTGCAGCTATGGTCATCATCTCCCACCTCAACACCGGATCATTGCAGTGGCGTCTAGACGCAACCTCAAGTTCTTCCGGTTCTTCCGGTGAGCATCCAGCTCTGATCAGATCTGTTACTGGCCCTATTTCGTGTGTGATTCCTTCTCCACCCTGAAAAGAGCCCTATAACCGGGACATCACAATGGTGGCTGCGGTTTTTTCGGGTCTGGCATTGCTCTTAAACGGATCCCTTTGCCACGGAGAGTAGGAGGGATACACGGAATCCCGCCGACTGGCTAGACTGGCATTGAAATGAACGCGAAAGCTGAAGATCCTGTCATGGCGCATGCGTCAAGTGTGCTAGCGTTTAGCCATTTGATCCCTATGTTTGATTGTACCGGACCTGTTCGCGAATTTCTGAATACTGTAGAGAAAGTTGTCAGAATCGCTTCTTGCGCCTATAGTCATGTGCTGTGTCTCTGTAAGTGTAAGATGGCAGGCGCTGCCAAAGAGTTTCTGTGGCATGATGCAGCAGCCAGGGAGGCGACAACATTTTCCAAGCTCAAAGAGGTTATGATCGCTAGGTTTGAAACGTTGAGATTGCGCATGCAGCGGTTTATGGGTGCCCGACAGGTGCCTAGCGAAGACGTCCGATCCTTCGCAACTCGAGTACAGAAGCTAGCGCAGGCAACAATGGCCGATGAACTTGAAGTAAATGAAGAGAAAAGCAAAATCAAGAAAGAATTGCTGCAGAATCAAATGAGCTGAGGGACAGTGTGCGGCGGTTTGTCATGTCACATGATTTGTCGACGTTTGACGATGCGGTCGCCTGCGCTGCCAACGAGGAAGCGAACGAACTCCTCAGCGGCGGCATGCCAGAGATACGAGTCGTCGACAGGGAAGAAAGATCGTCTCGCAAAGAGATAGAAGAAATGAAACAACGATTGCAGAACACTGAGAGGTTGTTCACTGCACCACAGTGGTCGAGTGCTCCATACGGGCGGCGTTATTCACGTAGGGCATGCTTCGTGTGCGGCCGAACTGGTCACTTTGCTCGTAACTGCGCTGTGCGTGTACACTCCGAGAAACAGTCCATTCCGAAAAACGAGTAGGTAGCGCCTCTGACTGCGGGTTGGAAGGGGCTAAAGAAAAGCAACGAACAATTTCGCTGAGTAGATTCGCTGTAGACGGGAAGATAGAGATTGTACAAAACAAGAGTACAGCGATCTCTGGAGATCCTCTGGTAGTACGATGCTTGAAGGATACTAGTGCGGTGGTACAGTGCCTCATAAATAGAGGTGAAACATAAATGTTAGTTGACACGGGCTCTCGCATTTCGCTCATTTCTGAACGGGCTTTCAAGAGGTTTGCTAGAGCGATGTCCTGACAAAATTACTAGCGCGGTAAGCTCGCATGGGCGCTTTGTGGCCATCACTGGGAGTAAGATTGACATCCAGGGTTGTTTTTCTTTGCAAATTTTTTTTAGGAAACCGAACTTTCTTTCATTGTGATTGCGGCAAATTGAGATGGATCCTTCTGATAAGGAAAACACGGCGTTTAACTCTACCAGTAGTCCTTATCAATGGACGAGAATGCCCATGGGATTAGTAAACAGTCCTTCTGTCTGGCAGCGAACCGCCGACAGTGTGCTCGAGGGGTTGACTGGCCACACATGTCAGGTGTACATGGATGACATAACCATCTATAGCTCTACGATCGAGCAGCACATGATAGATATTGAGGCAGGGCTGAGGAGACTGAAAGGTGCCGGGCTGAAGTTGAAGCCGAGAAAGTGCCAATTTTTGAAGGCGAAAGTAATGTACCTCGGGCATGTAGTGTCTGCTAACGGCGTGTAACCAGATGAGAAAGTTGAGGCGGTTCTTCGCTTTCCCAACCCAAGCGGTGTCAGACAGGTGCGAGAGTTTCTGGGCTTAGTAGGGTATTATCGACGTCACATCGCAAACTTGGCGCAAATGGCTAAGCCACTGACATTGCTAACAGCAAAGCGCACACATTTTGAGTGGACGGCCGAGGCGCAAGCTGCTTTCGAGAATCTAATACTCAAGTTCCCTGACTTTAGGAAGGAGTTTATCTTACAGACCGATGCGTCACAGGGCACGGTTGGAGGAGTCTTGTCGCAAATGTTAAAGCAAAATGAACATCCGGTGGCTTTCGAAGGTCGTCAGCTAAATAAGGCGGAACAAAACTATAGCGCAACAGAAAAAAAATGCTTGCCTTTGTATGGGCGGTACGCTACTTTCGCTGTTACTTGTATGGTCGCAAGTTTAAAATAGTGACAGACTGACAACCGCTTAAGTGGCTTATGAACATCAGGGAACCTAGCTCGCGACTGGAACGCTGGAACCTTCAGCTTCAAGGCTATGAGTTTGAAATAGAGCGGGAAAAGTGCACGCAAACGCGGGTGCCTTGAGTCGGGTGCGCTCGGAACCAGTCTCTGAAATAAAGACCACAGCTTTTATTCCAGTTATTGATGAGGAAAAGCTGAAATAGGAGCAGCAGAAAGATGCAAAACTTAAAGAATTGAGGGATAAACTAGCTGACTACCGGAGTATTCAAGAGGATACGCACTGAGCGCATCTGGCTTGCTCGTAAAGGTGGGCCCGTACTCAACGCAAAGGCCAGGCGCAGTTACCAGAGAAAGATGCATTGTACCAAGCAGCCTGGTTAGAGATGTGTTTCGTGCATACCATGGCGCGCCATACTCCGGTCATTTTGGGGCCAAGAAAATGAGACAGAAAATTGAATTGAAGTATTTCTGGCCAGAAATGAGAAAGTCGATTGCCGATCGAGTACTGCGTTTAGTGCGAATCCTGCCAGTTACGAAAAACACCGAAAAACAGAAAACGCGCTCCGCTTCGGGAGTTTGGAGAATTGAGTGCACCTTTTGAGAGAACGGCCATGGATGTTATCGGACCCTTACCGACAACCAGTAATGAGAACAAGTACGTGCTATTATTCTCAAATAATCTATCAAAATTCGCGGAAGCCATTAAAATGATTGATCAGAAGGCGCCAACGGTGGCGAGGAGCTTTGTTGAGAGAGTCGATGTGCCCAAACAGCTGCTGACTGACCAAGGGAGCAATTTCACTTCCAAGGTTATGACAGAAGTGTGTAAGCTTCTAAAGGTTAAAAAGCTGAAAACAACAGCACACCACTCAGAATTTAATGGGGCAGTAGAACGGCTGAACCAGACTCTTAAGCAGACTCTTAAGAGACAGGGATTTGTGAATCTCGTATGTAATTTTTGCATACAACACCGCCGTCCACGAGAGTACTCATGAGACGCCGTTTTTCCTAATGTATGGCCGAGACCCAGACATGCCGCAAAAGGCATTTTAGGAGTGTGAGGATCCCAAGTACTCAGTCATGGACGATTATCAGGCAGAGCTGGCGTTGCGACTGCCGCTATCTCACGAGATGGCAAAGAAAGCTTTGGCTTCCGCCTCCACGGTCCGGAAAGCGAGATATGACATTAAAGCCTAGGAAGCAGAGTTCATGACAGAAGATCGGGTCTTGCTCAAAGTTGAGCACAGTGAAAGGGGGATGTCCTATAAACTGGCGCCAAAATGGAAAGGCTTCTTCCACATTGTGGAAAAACTAGGCCCCGTAAAATTTCGTGAGGGAGGCACCCAACTTTCCAAGAAAGGACCCCTCAAAGTGATTCAGAACAGGAAAGAATCGAAGCTTACACGCAGAGCGCAAGAATCTCTATAGGTCCCGAAATCGTTCACGGCATTCTGACACATGCTCAACATTTACCGCCGAAAAATTTTGAAGACGGTGATATTCAACCCAGCAGTACTGCCGAGGGTGACGTGGATAATTCACAGGCCGCAGGGTCGCAGGCACTGGAAGAGAACAGAGATGAACATTCCGAACTGCCGACAGAGCCAGACCATGAGTTGATTTTTCATCCCATTGTGTGGGATATGTACTATCCTGTGTCTTGATTGATAACGCTGTAAGCCTGATAGTAAGTTTCATGCATGTACAAAACATAGTATGATACCCTTTTCTGAACATTGTTCAGTTGTCTAAGCTTTATTCTTGTACTCTTGTGTTTCGTTTTACTTGTATGAAAATTATGAACTCAGTTTAATGATGTGTACACCAACCTGTATGATGCCATTTTTAGATCCCCTTTAGAATGTATATCCGCTGCAATGCTTACTAAAGGGAAGAAAGCGTACACGCATTTTTTATTGTAAATAGTCGCCAGCCGAGCCACTTGATTCTCAACAGACGTTAGGAAGCTGGATGACCTCGCTGTTGTGTGTGAAATGCGGACTTCTTGTATGGACGGTGATGCGGTGGAACTCATCTGGGATGTGCTTTCTGGACAACCTTGCTATTGTGTGTGAAATGAGGACTTCTTGCATATTGCATAGACGGTGATGCGGTTGAACTCATCTGTGATGTGCCTTCGTGGCAGTGCGCATACAACTCACAATCAGTAACGTATGAACACAAGAATAGATGTGACAGTGCACAGACTTCGAAAAAAAAATTATTTCGAAAAAACTGTGGTGAGCGAATGTGGTGGCTAAATTGCCTGTGCCGGAACTTGGGATCGGGTTTCGCGTGTGTTCCGGGAACCACCGACCTCTCCACAATTTTGTCTGTTCGTGTCGCCTTTTGTACGAAAACCGGATACGAGAAGGCTCGCTGAGCGACACGCTGGAGTGCGGGGAAGACGTGCTAATGACGGCTACACGTGCGCTGTTGCGGGGATGGCGAAGATTCCGGGAACGGGGACAAAGGACCCGAGGCGACAAGGAAAGCAACAGAAGGACGGTGGGACAGAGAGGAACGAGAGACGCTCTAGAGTTGTCAACCCAGCCTCGTCTCCCGAGGGACCACTCGCAGATACGAAGACGGCTCGCTAGTCATGGCGGCGCGCCTATAGGTGGGCTGCAGAAACCTAGAAGTCAGCTTCTCTGCAGAGCAAACACCCCTTCACCATGGGGGCCAAACCTGTTTTGGGGGCAGAAATTAGGTGCAGTGCAGGAGATGTCTACTGTGGCAGTAATGGCTATGTCCATTTCATGCACCCCTCTTCTTGCTGTCGCAATTATGGGATTAAGAACCCCTCCGTTTGTGAGTATTCAGGTAGAACGAAAGGAAGAAGATGGTTTGCACGGTATAAAAAA
>JAJIZL010018592.1:0-15735 GCA_023969395.1 Amblyomma maculatum | reverse complement strand
TCTCCCCATCCTGGCCCGGAGCTTCGGCGCCCTGAGTCTTCTTGCGCCGTCGGCAGAAGGCCTAGAAGACATCGCTTGGCTGGTCCCCAGCCTGCCGGGACCACAAGAGACGACGAAGGAGAGTCTGACACAGACGCTACCCACACGACCACAAGACACGACAAGAGAGCCGAGCACCCTATAAAGCCACTGACCTGATGTGCCGAGCAAAGATCCTAATAAGCAAAGACCCCACGGCGTCGGCTTCCTTCCGGGCTTCCCATCTCGACCCCCTAGATCAGGATCTCGAACTCGAACCCGCGTATTCCTTTAAAGACATTGTTCTTTATTATCAATTTTGCCATAGCTTTTACCCTCGCCCGAGTAAAGGTCTATCTAAGGTGAAGGAGCGGCTTCTAATCCGTCTCTATACCAACATTCTGTTGTGCCGGCAGCACTCAAACGTTTTAATCCTTCCTTCACGGGCAGTTGTCCGCACTGTGCAGAGAAGTCTTCGGACATCTACCACATGGTGTGGGCTTGCCCATCCAACTCAGCTATTCCTCCTCACCCCAACCCCACTCGGGAGGACTGGGAGGCGAACCTGTTCGGCTGCTATGACCTGCAGGCACAAAAGGCCTCGGATGAGCGCGCCCGGGCAGCGGCCGACGCCACTGGTGTCCCGTGCCCACCTAGTATTTGTAAGGGCCGGATCTTATAAGATCCGGCTTATGTATACCTCTGCATCTTTTGACTCATTAAACGTTTTTACCACCACCACCACTACACTCGAAGACATCACCCCTGTCCATGCCATGCGGTGCGTGCCTGCATAGAGTTCCTTACACTTAGTAAGAGTAAGAAACTTATGCGTGCCTGGGCCTCCGCCATCAGTTCTTGGCGAGCTGTGCAGGGCCGAAAGTGTCCTCAGCCAGGCTTCATCGGGAATCATCGTGGCGGCAAGCTATTGTTTTCTTCCTTCATCTTTTATCATCAGCCATCCAGTAACGCAGATCATCATGCCATAGATCTCATCGACATCGGCAAACTCGCTCTTCCGCGATCGGGACGATCGCTCGGTGGCTCCGGGTAATGTTACGGACGAGGAAGAAGCGGGTTGTGGCGCGGGCACGAGCGCTCGTGCTAGGCCCACCGCAGCGGCCATCTTCTCTCTCTGTTCTCTGTGTTTATCGGCTAGTTATTTTGTACTGAAATCGTGATGCAACCGTCCTCTGTCTAGCGTTCAAGGGGTGTACGTCATACAATTTCGGTTCCCATTTGGCATCTGTCTGCTGGCAAGATGGAGGCCAGCTTGCGATAAGACCGACGACGCATGTGCCTCCGATCGTATCCCGTTAAATGTAAGAGGTGTCCAATAATGCGCCTTTCGTTTCCTCAAAAGGAACCAATTTTAATTTCAGGGAAGGCGCACTTTGCCAAGCTCTTTGCCAGTTTCTCCATGCTAAACCGGTAAGGAAAACCATACCAAGTCATGCCTAACAGTGGTTTAGCACGTTTTAATCAGTTTAAGCACAGTAAAACCCTGGCTATTTTTAAAATAGTAGGGACATCAAATATCGGTTAAAAGTCCTTCCTTTTACAATTATCGAGGCTCAAGGCGTTAGTTAGCATTGGTCAGCATACGGTATTCGCCTGCGTCCGGTAGATAAATAACTACAAATTTTCTGTCATGCCATTGTGGCGTCAGCAGCCGAACAATAACTGTATCACGTCACAGATGGCTTGAAACAATTGTGAGGCATACAAAAACTCGGGGAACTCTAGAATAAGAGCTTTTATGCATTAAATCTCTGACGCGCAGGTATTACGTCTCAGTTCTACCCTGGAAGCTTTTATGCGGATCTCTCCACGAGATCTTCTATGCGGGTTCATAGCGTAGGCCTTCCGTGTCCGGTCACTTGAGTCAGATGCCCATGTGTGGTCGAAGCTAGGCACGTGACCGCTTGCCTCTGTTGCGATAGGCTAAGGTAGTCCAGGTTGTCACAAAGTCTGCAGGCTTCGGACTTCAGCTGTGTAGGCCTTGGCGTTCTAAAAAGCCACGTAATGGCGTAGGCAGACGGCTTTCGCTGAGCTTAGCTTAGCGCATAACGTGGCAGAGCGCAAACACTTGGCAATTTTCGCACCCCTCTCGTTCCCTTAACGTTGTCTCAACTTCGTTATAAAGTTGGGACCTGAATTCAATCAGCATGGGAGAAGAAATTGAATTACGAATTATCTTGGACGGTGCAGGTGAGTTTCTCTTTATGATCCATGCACTGTTCCGAAAAAAAAAAATGCTTCTTGCTTCAGAAAACTTACCGTTCCTTCTCCTTTACCGCACGCTGGCTGCGTAGCCTTAATCAAATAAAATTGTTTCGATCGCTATAACGAATATTCTGTTCCCGCACGGCGCAGATGAGGTAAGTATGCTCACGAGCATCGAGGTTATCCAGAGCGGGAAATCAGCATTGGAGAGATCGTTGTGAAACGTGTTTCGGCATCCGGCGACGGCCAAACAGAGCACTCTTCCCCGGAACTCGACCTTGCCCGGCTGTGGGGGCAAGTTTGGTTTCCGGTGTTCGTCTGTTATTCGTCCGCGGCCTTCCTCGGCGCTGGTATTGTGGCACTCCCTGCCCACACAAGTCGCCTTACCTTGCACGTAACGGGTCTTCTCCGTTACCGGAGCTGTCAAGGGCAAACCTGAACCCATCCTACAGCGTGGGATGGACGGATGCGCGCATCGCGGGCGCGCGCCTCCGTCCGCGCGCGCATAACTGGCTCGACATACGTTCGCCTATTACTTCCTCGTTGCGCAGGCCTAATACCCTCTCTCCGCGACTGTTATGCGTCGTCCTTGAAAGCACCAGAATACCGCTTTCCGTTGCCCACGCATGCATCTCGCTTCGACCTTTGAGACTTTTTCTCCACAAGCGTACATGACGAATTCTCTCTATTTTACTGGTGTCCTGACGCGCGTTTCAAAATTGGCCACGGCCATGTAGTCGATGCCTGAGCCGTCACCATCACCATTACCGTCCCCGTCATCTCGCCTTCTGCTTCCGTCTCGATCGTGCCTGTGCCTGAAATTAACGAAGCGGGCGTTGTGTCCACGCGCCTCTGTTATCGCGCTGGCACAGCTAGCCCAGGCGTCATCAAATCTCCCAAGTGATGCCTCTGCGTAAACCAATGTGGCGGGCTGTAATAAAGAAGGCCCAGGCAAGGTCAGGCAAGCACGCCCTGCAGTTTCCTTCATTCCGGAAGAGAGACAACACGAGGACAATAAAGAAGCCTCTAAGACCAAAGTCTGTCGATACGCAAGCCATCTGCGTTCCTTGGTAATAGAATCAAAATGTCGGCTCTTACTTTTTTGCTTCTTGGGATGCATATTGTAATCTTTTTTTTTTTTTTATTTATTTAAGTTGATGTTACCTACACGGAAGGAGTCTGGAGGCTGGAGCCAGTCCACGCAGTTGGCCGCTTGCGGAGGCGACTGTGTTCGTCCCACGTGTCGCAATCTATGCGTGCCGTTATAAACAGCGACGATAGCTGCCTGTGCGTGTGCGGGTGTGCCTTGTGCATGCGGCTCTGCAGAACTTGTTGGCGCGTGCGCGCGCACGCAAGTTGAGATGGGAGGTTGCGTTTGAAGAAAATAAAAGAAAGCAAGCGATCTTCGCAGTTCGCAAACGCGCGCGCGGGGGCATCTGCGAAGACGTGGCTCTGGCGAGGTACACCGCGCTCTTGCGCAATTTAAGGAAAAGGGCTCCGTTACTCTTCGGAGATAAGTTGCCAGCTTCAAGCGGCTTCTTTATAGGGGGTGTACTCTCGCACCGAGATGCTGGCATACTCTCCGTGGGTATATATCATCGCTTAGTGCGGAGCATCTACTCAGAAGCGCGCTTCTCTGCAGAGTGCGTCTGCATTTCGCGCAGTAAAGTGAAGTAACATTTGTCTTTCGCACCCCTCTTTTCCCGACATACTAGGAGTTGAGCTGTTTCGCAGAGCAGCGCTGGAGCTCGGAAAAACTGGCGTCGTCGTGATACGCAGCACTGGCGGTTGGAACTGGCCTTTGCAATATACAGACTATAACCATAAACACTCCCACTTAGAGCGTCTTGTCGGCCGTATACGGGAGTAACGTCCGTGGTTAGGGATCGTCCCCACGACGCTAAAGGCAGACGCGCTGGTTAACGCATAAAACTCTATCGCATTCGCGACGGCAGAGGGATCTGTCTTCGAGGTTATCCAACGCATTTAGCACAGAAGCCGAGGATACGTTTTAGTGAGAGTCGCATCGAGCAAGTGATAAGAAAAACTTTCGTCCGGAAAACAGACTTTGTCGGGACGATGGTGGCAATCAAGCCAACCAAAGTGCGTGGAACAAAATAGAGTGTCTAGAGAAAAGAACGTCGAGTCGAGTAAAATATATATAAAAAAGACAGCAGAAAAACTAAAAACAGGAAGAAAAATCTTTATATTGTCGACGAGGCGGCGGCGAACTTTCCGCATTCACACCCACCCACCTAACGCATCTTCGTTACCGAAACACACTGCACAGAAAGCGAGGGTTGAACCACACATAACACCTGCGCAGTGCGCTCGTGTCCTTCGCCAAGGCAGTTAATTGTGCTGTCCCTGTGATTGCATTGGAACGCGTCACAAACAAACGGTTCCCGGGGCCCACATTTACGATCCTGGACGAGACGATTACGACGACGGAGCTCGTCTCAGAGGCGTGTTTCTGTCTGCATGGTGCAGCCTTTGCGTTCGTCCTTCGTCCTCTGTTTTCCCATACAAAGACCATGTGGACGCGGGTTGATGGGCGCCGCAGTACAAGGCAAGGTCGGCTTTCAGTGACGATGGGCGCACCGGTCGCACTGCGCTTGTCGAACCTTCCATCGCTTGACCTCGAGATCGCTTTTGAGGACGCCGGGGATGTATGCATGATCAACGTATGAGACACGTATGCGCGCTTATATCTGTACGCTTCTCAATTTGCGCTGAGTTATGTAATGACCGGACATTCCTGCCTGATGCTGAGATTCGACGCCGGCGCAGTCGCTGGCTATCTGTGGCCCGGTAGCGACGTTGGCCAACGCGGGTACATTGTAGGATCGCCTCATGTCAAGTTCTTGCGTTTATTTCTATCCATCGATAACCTTCTTACGTGCGTTAACGTGAGAAGTTGGGCTAACTGGTAAGACTGGTAAGTATTCATGGTACGTGACTTTTGCGGGGTCGGTTAGCTTTTGTCTAGTCGGTTGAAGCTACACGCGACCGGCCGCAGCGTTTCATGTACTATATACGCGAGTGGCGGGCATGCCGCACGAATACATCGTCGAAAGAGACGACCCATGAACGCGAGATGATGACGTATGCTTCGCTGAGCACCCACGCAGCATTTCACGCGATGCAGCAGGTCTACCCGTTCGTTTCACTGTATAGTTCAGCAATACGGGCAGTGCATGGAGGACCCGAGACAAAAGGCGGCTTCGCCAGACGGTCTTTCAAGGCTGCATTTTGAGTGATTGGAAGCGAAATTCCCTTTGACGTCCACGGTGCATTATGCGCGTGTACTCGTCCGCGCTGAGGGTTGAACGCCTGGCATCTAAAGACATTTTCTTCTCTTTGCACGTACCCCCGCCTTTTCAGTGAGCGCTCGGGAGAGCTCTGTGTCGAGGGGAGGAAACCATCCTGTATTCATCTGTCTCCATCGCAGCTGACATCGAAAGCAGCGTATGCTTTGCAACAACAGGCGCGCATCGTCTTCATCGGCTTTGCCATAGGCTGAAAATAGTAGCAACAGCGGGCTCTATAGGACGGTATAGCATATATTAATGCAAGGTCTTATTGATTTTCTATATATAGAACCAAGTTTCTTTAGTCAATGTGCAGCATGTGGGGGGAGACAACGTCGATGTCTCCTTTTGTATTAGTAAGCCTTTCAAACATGTGGGGCGTGTTTGTATTTTCGAGCAAAACAATTTCGTTTGGCGTTTTCATGGCTAATGTTGATTTTTTACCGTGCGCTCTGATCAAGATGCTTAAACCTGATGCTAGGCAGCGGGCACGGCGAAAAACGTCTACGCGTTGGCCAATTGTTGCAGTAATCATGAATGAACAGTTAGTCGCACTAGGTATATTTCGGCATGTTAACAAATTCGTGTAACAGCTTCAGCGAGTTTTCTTTTTTGATTTCTGCTTGAATGTTAGATTCCTTCAAATTCTCTCCAAGGTGTAGCAAAAAGCCTATCGAAAAGATTCTTATGGAAAAAAATGATGCGTGCTGATTAGTTCCAGTTTGTTCGCCAAAGATTTGCCAAAATAACGGGGCATTTGATAACGAGTTTGGCAATGGCAATTATTAAATCAATATGGTGCCTGTTACTGCCTTCGGTCGCAGAGTTTGTGACATTTGAAGCCATTTCTGGTTCTTGCGTCCTGATTACTCCTGGCTTTGCGGCAGGCATAATGAATGAATATGGACGTTACCACCCTTATATATAGCTGGGCCCGCTCTATCGACAGATTTTATTTTGAAAGTGGTCCCAGCTGTTGGGACGACGAAGTGATTGGGCTTCATGACGTCTACGTAGAAGTCGCCAGCAAGGGCGACTAGTAAAGTGGGATGCAGAGTGCGAGGGAGAACGACGACTATCTCCCTGTCCCCAAGTGTTTATCGCTGTCTTGTTTCAATCTCGTGCATCGCGCTATTTTCGTCCTCGTCGCTACCTGCAGTGACGACGCACTGGGCTGCGTAAACAGGATGGTCATTTGATCGCGTACGAGCCGGCGCTGTGCCTGTGCACTGAGACTGCAACAGCACTACGCGAAGCGAAACTGAGGAATTAGCATTGTTAAAACCCCTCCTTGCGGTACTGTCCTCGTTGTCAGGTTGTGAGGCCTCAAGGAACGCAACTACGAGCAGCATGCAGGATTCTAAACAATTAGGCGCCCAGAATGCCATATATATAAACATGGCGTAAAAGGCTATTAGCACCAGCGGCCAAGTCTCCACTCGTGCATGATTACACCTGGAGATTTTTTGGCATCTTTCTATACAACCTGTTGGTGTTGCGTGTGCCAAACGTATCTCTTGCACGAAGCTGCACAGGACATTTTCGTTGTGAGTTCGGTGTTGGTGGATAATATGCTCAACTCTCTTACTATTTTTCGTTTCGAATTCGAACCTGGGCGTATATGAATTTTTCTGACTGTCTTCCTGGTCAATCAGAAGCCCTTTCTTTTTTTTGTTATTTTACAGGAGCCTCGCCAAAACATTTGCCTTTGTGATCATCATGGCCCTACCTATTGGTAAACATTCTAAGTCACAAGTAGTAATTTATCAACTGTACGCTTTTAGAGAAAAGTTTGTAAAAATTGTATCGTGCCAGTATACTATATTCTGTATCTGAAACTGAACTGCGTTTTGGACAGGTCATTGAGCATGAGATTAAATTAAGGAGACGCAGCAAGCTGCAAGGAAGAAAAGATGATGATGGTAACATTGCAACGCGAGTTAATGACATATTCTAGCTAAAGTCAAGAGGGGAAAATGTACAAATTAAAAAGATAGCTGATTCCCTCATTATTTCCTTGGTTTCTATGATAACTGGTTTCCTTCATGGGCAGACAAAACTTGTCTGCGAAGAGCAGAGTACCGATACGCGCTTAGCGTTGGGGAATCGAAGCCAAGATAAGGGCAATTTTACTTGGTAAAGACAAGCTGTCTTGCTGGCAGATAAAATTAGGAATTTCCTGAGATGGGCTGACCGCAGCTGGTGCAGGACAGGTTTTGCTGGAGATCTGTGGGAATCGCTTTTATCTTACAGGCTTCGTAATTGGGCTGATCGTGACGATGGTGGTGGAGATGGTGGTAATTCGGCTCTGCGTGGCGTCACTGACCGCAAGGCTGCAATGTCAAGGCAGAGACTGCTCCGTCGCTTCGCGCTGTTCTGGTATTTCCTTCGGGCTGTATTCGTTTCTAACAGTAGAGAATCTTTCTTGAAATCAAGACCAGTGATAATAAAAAGACTAAAAACTTGTTAAGCTCTATGCAATTTAGGCGAGTGGGAGGACGGGGTGAGTGGAAATGCAGGGCCGGTGTGACGTCCCTTCACGTTTCATACGCAGCGTCCGTGCACTCTCTACTCGCGGTAAGTTTGCCGCCGGCATTCCCACCACACGGCAGGTATACAAACAAGAGACTCGATCCTCCTCCTCTCGCTCATTCTCGAGCGTCACGCGATCACACGCGGCTTCGCCGCACGCCTTGAAGAGCGGGAAGCCGCCGCCACCCCACCAGCAGCGTGCAACATCAACAACAGGCGTGCAATCACGCTTTCGCGCCGCCGGGCGTGAAAGTGGCCGCTTTACGGCCACACGTCTCGGTTCCCGGCCGTGTTGTGCGGACACCGTCCCAGGAAGGAAAGTGCAGTCTGCGGTTCCTCGTTACCTGCGGCGGCATCCCGGGCTCTGTTTCTGGGAACGAGACGACGCTGGGAAAATTCTCTGGCATGCGTCTTTATACTTAGTGCGCCCATTTTTGCTTGTTTGGTCTTGCCTTTCCAGGCACAGGTTGAACGGAAGGAGGATATTTATCTGAAGCGAGGCCATGAGCTTCAACTGTCGGTTGAGTACCGCAGATCCTTGGGAAACAAAGAACCGTCTACTGCTGCATGTGATGTGTGTTTTTTCGCGGTTGGGATTTTTGTATATTTATATTGGACAAAACTCTAATAACAGTCCTGTGATCATCATACAGAAGGAGCTATACTCTTTCCCTAATAAGCAATGATCTCTGTTCGGCAGCTTCAACAGAAAAGACCACTCCTCCCCCCCCAAACCCCCCCCCCCCCCCCCCCCCTCCCCTCAAGCCAGTGAAGACCGGCACGTGAGCAGCCTACTTTCGCAACCTATAGAACGTATCCGAATCCGAAAAGCGCTTGAGAGATGTGGACAAACAACGATCCCTTCGATTGGGCTTGCGCCCAGTTCTTTTTAGGGCAGTCGTTTTGAGTAAGAATATATTTGAAGAAGTATTCTCTCATTGTTAATTAGTTACGTCTTATCTCATAGCGCTGTAACGGTAAAATTCAATCTGCCATACAAATGCGAGTCTAATGTCGTTGGTATTAATAAAGGCGAAATCCTTTCTTTCCTCATGATGAAAATCTCGTGTGCGCGAGATCTGTCCGCAAAATTCCGCGAGATGTGCTCTCCTTGTCTAGCGTTCCTGCTGTCTCCATGGCAACATAGGGGGCGTGACGATGAGCGCAGCAGCGTTCAGGCTTTCGCAATTCTCCAGTGCAGATACTGCAGTACTCTCGGAAGGGTTTTTTTTTTTTTCTTGCTTGCTTATTTATTTTTGTGTACCATGTGGCGAAGCCCGCTTTAGAGGAGTTCCAACAGCTGCAGCTGTTATGGGTTTGTGCCTTGAGTTCGTATCGGTGTTGCGGTGACGGTATAGGAATAGTCGTTACAACCGGAGAGTTGCTGCTACGGGGACGATCCGCAAGGTTGTCATCTTGGGAAGAGACGAAGAGGGTCATCATGCAATCGGGGATGCCCACCGATTTCATAATAAAGAACGTGTGGTAAAGGGTAATATTAGACGAAGAAATAAAGAGATTACTAATCGGGCTAGCAGCAAAGTTTATCGCTATCGTGCCTTGCCCATGCAGGCGGAGATTAAGTTTCCCGCCATTTTTGTTTTGTTTTTAACGTCTATACTTGCTCCTAAAATAGATTAAAAAATTAAAGTAGGTTTTTTTCTTGTTAGATCAGGCAAGCTCTGTTCTAGTTTAATGGTCGCTGATATAGCGCTTGAGTGCTAGTCTGCTCGCCTCTGTTAGTAGTATAATCGCCGACCGTATAAACATATATCCTGCGAAAATAATGATTGGTCGATCCTATTGAAACGCCGAAGCTAGAAATTTTCCAGTCTAAAACAGGGTGTTATCTTGCATTCCTTCGCGGTACTTTTTAACAGAATATAAACGCAGCCTTCTGTGTGGTTACGCCTCTGTAATACGGTCGCTTTCGCTAATAGTAGCTTAGTGGGTGCGTCTTTTCTCACATGAAGAGGCGACAGAGTACAGTGCATTTAAAATTCGCGCGAAAAATGTAACATATGCACGTCAGCTTGAGAGAGAGCGCCATATTTTAACACGAAAGCATTACACGGCTGATCGGCAGCGAAACACGGCGTCGTCCGGGAAATCTGTGAGGTCACAACCACATGACTTCGCGCGGGAATTTCAAACAGTCTGCAACGCTCACGTTAAATGGGACGTGACGCGTGCGATGAAAGTGAATAAAACATAGCATGCAGTGCAAACTATTAAAGGCCTCCACATGCCTAAAATGATTTAACTTTCTGAAGAAACTGATTTCGCATAAGGAAAATTTTTAGGGTTTCGGTAGGAATCGAGCTCACGACCCCTGGATTGCGAGCCAGACATGTCGTAGCGACTGCGCCATGCAGTACTTTCTTTTTTTTTTTTTTTCAACATGGTATTTATTCCAGAGATGCAATGTCATGTGCACATGAACGTAGGAAAGAAACTGCAAGTCAACACGACGTGCAATACGGCACAGTCGGGCAACAAAGTCATGTACTCTGCGTTGCCTCTTTTCTAGTGTTCGCAACAAGCGCTTGTACGACTTGGGAATAAGTGGAAATTTATAAGTGTGTCGTATGATGAGCCTCACGACAGATCTCGTGATGAGACATTACAGCTTTCGTACCACGGCACATAGGTAATCTTAAATGCCCTCTGAAAGTTTTTTTCGTATGGCCTTACCACTTTTACACTCTAAGCAGCACTGTCAAAAGTTACACGAACAAGATGACAATGTAGTCTCTGGCAGTCAAAGTTATAATGATTCCAATGAGCATGAAAAAAGGAGCTCGGGAAACGAAAACCTCTAAGAAACATCCACTCATCAGTGTTAACAGAAGTGTGGTTAAATTATGTTTGCCTGCTACTGTTTTATTGTAGGAGGTCTATGAACGGTATCCTTTCTCGAGAAGACCATGAGAAATGGCTATTAAAGCCACAGTGAATCAATAAAAATGGGGTCATCGATACGGCCAGTTCTCGAATAGCCAACGTGGTACAAAAATAACACCCAATAATATGCCCATACCTTATTGTTTCCTCCAATGCGTGGCCCTGGTAGAAACAAAATCTAATCCTGCCGTGCTCGGCTATTCTCCATTGTTTGTTGTCATTTTCGAAAGTTAAATCCATACCGACAGCACTGCCGTATGGTTATTTGCTCCCCCAAAACCAATTATTTCCAAACTGAAGGGGCTCGAAAGCCAAGATAGTGACGAGTTTTGGTTGCCGCCTGCGCTTTGCCGTATACCTCTGCAAGTCGTTCGCGAGTGTATAATAAAGGAACCAGGGCGGTCACAGACTGTAATATGCCGCACGCATCAGAGGATCACGAGCTTGCGTGCAATTCGTCAGGTGTGCACCGACCGTACTCACTGTTCAGCGGACAAATTGTAGACCGAGAGCCGTCTTGGTGGTCTCTGTCGCTGTATAGGGTTACACCTGAGAGTTATACGACCGCCTGTCAGCCGTCCATTTTTCATCCCGGCGGGAACAATAAACATCAACGTCGGCCCCTCCTGAGCAAGAGAGGCAAACATTGACTCATCTATCTTCATCTTCCGGATGTTCCAGATCCTTCACGCAGGAAAGGCAGCGGCGCGTTTTTGTATGCTTTTTTGGAGAGCGAAACGCAGTAGCAGATTTCGGAGAATACGAAAGCATGGCTTTTGTATATATAACTACCGTCGGCCGTGATGACAGTGTAATCCCTTGCAATCTTGTTTGTTGACTAAAACAAGGTGCTACATCTTCTTTACAGCATGCAACGATATAATAGTAGTAAAATACATACGCTGCTGCTTCCAAATGGCACATAATGCAAAAACACGAGGTGAATACTTAATGCACGAAATACACGCATCGCAAGCTCGTAGATGCCTAGACAAGGATATATGAGAGATGTGACATTACTTATGCGGACTTCGTAACCGTCTGCGGGTTCCACGGTTCCATAGAAAGGCAAGACATCTTCCTGAACCGAGGCAAAAGGAGTGGAGTCTGACGCTTCAAATTGAAGTAAAGTTTAAAACGGGCATACAGTGAGCAGAAAGCACGGCGACAGTTCATCCACAAAGACTAAGGCGACAATCCTTTCGGAGAAGCGGGAGGTCTCGGGGACGCGCGGTACCTTCACCTCTGAGCAACAAAACAAACTGAAAATGATGTCCATTTTGCCCCTTTTTAAGCCACCTGGCTCTAACGGATGAGGCACTCGCGAACGCTGGTTCACGAGCGTAGTGCCGGAGGCCAAACAGGACACACCGAAAACCCACCGAATAGTGCACACACAGAGGAGGGACCACGTATACACCACCACACTCTGATCCTACATTGCTGCCATTTTGAAGCTGAGAAAAAAAAAAACATAAACAAGCCCGGACTTTGGTTCTGCCTGGGACGATTTTGGAAAAGCAGAAAAGCAAGACATAGTCGAAAACGGAAGCACGTACGCTATCAGCTTCGATCCTGCTAAGAGTCACCTTTCAGGAGAGAAAGTTTAAGAGTATACAAAGGAATCTCAAGATTTTGTCCGTATTGAAGGTGATTTTGAGCTGAGAAAAGCAAGAGAACCTAAAGAAGCTGAACGCTTGTATCCGCTCGTGCTCAGTAGAAGGAGGAGGGAGGAAGGGGGTAAGAGGGGAGGGGGGGGGGGGGGTGTTGGAGGTGCGCTATAACTAGAGAAGTAAACAACCCGAACTGAAACAATTCTCTTCGTAACCGTGTATTCCCTACGCACGGACTAGAGACACTTACAGGCAACGTGGACATAAACGTAGAAAAACACGAAAAGCTTACGTATGTTTACCTAAACAAAAAGACATTATGCATCTATAAATAGTGCCACTTTTGTGACAGAGAAGTTTCCTCTTCTTTGGTTTGCGTGATATGATTTCCTTGCTAACAGTGCATGCAAGTCAAACTGTGCCTATACACGTGACCGCTATTGTACGTCTATAAACTTCGGAGCGATGTTGAACGGGACCGCTCGTACTGCAGTTTGTACATTCGATGAACTAGATATGCCGGTTTATTTGTTATGCTGTGTAAAACAATCAGTACACCTTTTTATGGTTGTATTTATCTTTACATATCGGGTGTTTCCGTGAACTTCCAACTACTACTGTGAATGGGAATACCAAAGAGGAAGAAACTATTTTCAGGAACAAACTGCAAGCCACAGCACAGTTCAGTTGCTATAAAAATTACTGCATTAAGTTAGAGAGAGAGAGAGAGAGATTTTAATGGCAACAGGAGATGTCTGCCTGGTGGAAAGCCTAGCATGCTACTCCTGATGAGGGTTGAGGGATGAGGGTGACAGAGTGTGGGAGGGGAAGGGGAAATAAATGAGAAAAAAAGATAATCGGTGTCGTACACTTTCACACGCACATAATCACACACAGATGAGTTTTAAAGGGTATTGATCAACCCTGTGTCCTTAAGAAAAGTTAACTTTCACACGCACATAATCACACACAGATGAGTTTTAAAGGGTATTAATCAACCCTGTGTCCTTCAGAAAAGTTAGTAAGGCCTTGGTAGCTCGCGCAGCAGACGATCCGTCGCACCAAGGACCCAGGACATGTTCAAGGCGCAAGGTTGTTTCTTTAGGTAAGCGTAAATTATTGCGCAGTGTCCTGCGATGTGCAGTAAACTGTTGACAGGAGGTTACCAAATGTTCAAAAATTTCACATACATCACATGTAGAGCACAGAGGCCTGCTCGCTATGCCTATTTTATGTAGGAAGTAGTTTGTGTATGACACATTCAAGCGGATTCGGCGTAGACAATTTCGATGCCACCTGTTCAAATTGTGAGGGATTCGAAAGACGCAAGTGGGATCTATTCGGTGTAGAGGTCGATATTGATGGTTCGGGTCACACCACAGAGAGCGTTGCAATTGCCATGATTCAGTTGCTACAAGTCTTGCTGCATTTCTTCGTGAGAATGGTACTGAAATTGTACTTGTGGAATCTTTTAGTTCTTTTTCAGCGGCGTCGGCGAAGTCGTTGCCCGCGATGCCGCAGTGAGCAGGTAACCACTGTAGCACAATGCTGTGATTCAGGTCATAGGCCTCTGTGTGTAGCTTATTTATGTCAATGACGAGCTCTTCCTGAATTCTTGATGATTTAAGCAATTGTAGTGCAGCGCGACAATCGCTGAAGATAACCCATGCTGCAGGGTGTTGTTGTAGAATATATATAATTGCTTCTCTCAGAGCTGTTAACTCAGTAGCCACAGCTGAAGTGCGATGACTGAGTGTTGCCGAGATTGTGGTGTGCATTTATGGTATCTACACGCCGATGGATGAAGAAATAGCTGTGACAGAGCCATCAGTATAGATGTGGCAATGATGACTGTAGCGTGCACAGATGTGCTCAAGGGCGAAGTATTTAAGTGCGGGTCCTGGGGTGTGGGCTTTTCTTTTGATGCCAGGTATAGTTGTCGAAATTTGCCATGAAGCAAACCTCCATGGTGGGAAAGATGACGGTACTGCGCGTTGATATTGCGCAGGCAGTAGATTGGAGAGTGATGTCATGCTTTGCTCTGAAAACGGGTGGGTAGGTTCACGTGCAAAGCGCAGCTGGGCGCGAAGCAGCTCCTGCGGTATCAGCACGGTTACAGATAGACGTCTGCTCTCCGCCAGAGTTCCCACTGTGGAAGTGTTTTTTGGAAGACCAAGGCACACTCTCAAAGCTTTGGCCTGCATGGCTTCAAGTAGTTTAATGCTTGACTGCGAGAGGCCTTGAAGAACAGGGAGGCTATAACGCAGAAGACCTTCACAAAGTGCTCCATAAAGCCGTAATAAGGAATCGGTAGAGCAGCCTCTTCTGGTCGTTGAGAGCATACGGAATATAGATACGTATGAAGAGAGTTTGGTCTTAAGTTGTTGAACGTGTGGTGACCATGAAAGAGACCTATCAAAGGTCACACCTAGAAATTTTTGATAGTTGACATACGGTATAGGAGTGCCAGCAACTTTGAGTACATAACGGGAGAGATCACGTCGTGAAAATGAAATTGCTGCGCACTTTTCTGGAGATATAACAAGACCTCGCTTGTTTAAAAATAATGCAATGCCAACTATTGTTTTTTGTAGCCGAGCATGCACAATGCGCCTGTTATATCCGGAGCACCATATGCAGATGTCATCTGCGTAGAGGGAGATTTGAACAGTAGGTGGCAAGGACCTGTCCAAACCAAGAAGAGATATATTGAAGAGGGTTGGACTTAAAATCCCTCCCTGAGGAACGCCACGAGACACATGGTGTAAGGACGTGTCACCTTGATCCGTTGACATGTAAATGGTCCTATCACGAAGATAATCAGAAAGCCAGTTATACATTCGTCCAGCAATGCCAATTGAACGCAAGGCTGAATGAATCGCCTCGTGCGTGACATTATCAAATGCTCCTTTAACGTCAAGAAAAACGGCAATAATTAGAGACCGCTCAGCTTTGCTGCGCCTGACACAGTTGGCAAGAGCAATAACATTATCAATACTGCTTCGGCCTTTTCGGAAGCCAGACATTGATGGAGGGTAAATTCCCCTATTCGTCAAGTCCCAGGTAAGGCGTGAATGAACCATTTTTTCCATCAATTTCCCAACACAGCTTAGCAGTGCAATAGGACGATA
>JAJIZL010018588.1:69388-95204 GCA_023969395.1 Amblyomma maculatum | reverse complement strand
AGGGTGGGAAGAATTGTAAAATTTATAAATACCATCTTGGCAAGTACAGTACAGCCCACAGTTAATGATAACATGAGGTCGTGCTGCTGCTGCGTTTTATAAAGCCATCCGAAGAAAGCCAGCGATAAATGATCATAAAAATTGCGTGCGCTGTATGCACGGCCGCCTGCTCTTCCCGAACATGCGCTTGTTGTCACCTTTCTTACCAGTGGTCGGCGGCAGCGCTTTGCAAAGTATTTGGGCCACGTGATCTCATGTAACGTTCAACAGTGAACGGTGCTGTACTTCAATTACCTCAATGTCGCGAAATCGGCACACGTTTTTAAAACTGGCGAGCAGCGAGTTACCAGTGGTTGCTAACTGCGTAAATGGTTCTAGAACCACAGAGAAACCTCCTTTGTTTACTAGTGGAGAGCGCGTAGCTTTCCGTGCTGAAAGCGTTACCCCCTCAAAGCGCTACTCCCTCAAAGCACTCTGAAACGGTGAATAAAAACAGAAGCAGAAGGCTTGGGTACATTGCATAAAATTCTTCCGCGCGTAGCGAATGGGAACTAACGGCTCAGAGGAAGGGAGATTGGATAATTGTGTTTAAAATTTAACACGTCTCTGAGTGCATAGCTTAGCGCGCTCAGAATGCATTCGCAGCTTCGACAAAGCCTCGCGTTGCTGCCGTCTTTCAGGTGCTTCTGCCGGCTCAGAAGAGCATTGTTCAAGAAGAGCCCTGGAACTGAAGTATTTCACTGCCACTGAGGAATGAGGAACGCGGAGTATAATGTAGGGCGTCCAACCTAAATTTACACCAGACCGAGTACTGGCTAGAATACCTTACAAACCTCGATGCGAAGCTTGTCTGCTAGCAAGGTACCTGTGTTTAAATAAACGCTATTTGCATTCAAGATAAAAATGTGGTCAGGATTGCACGCGAAGAGAATATAATCGACATGGGGTAAATGTAACCAAATCGTGTATGTTGCTTACCCTTCAGTATGACATCAAATTTCTGTGAAATTTGCAATAGGGAAATTTGAAATTTCCCGCCTCTTAGCATTTTACTAGGTAGTAAACTAATCCCAGTTTTCCCCGAATATTTCCAAGATCGTGCAGTGTTTAGTTGAGAGGCAAGAAATTTGAAGTTAGCCATGAAGAATGAGCGGCGGGAATATTTTAAACTGACGCAAAATATATTTATTCCTGCTCATTCCCAGCTCAAAACAATTAAACTGTCCATTATATCCCAGAGACCACGTATAGTAAAATAATGCTTTAAGATAAGTGAAAAATGTTCTGTTTGGCTTACCTGACACAATATTGAACCAGCAAAAGACACAATATGTTCAGTACTGTTCAATAAAGTAGATTTGCACAAACAAGCACAAATGGTCACCATATTAAACAGATTAAGTTCGCTCAGTTCAGAACCACAGAACACTCGAATGAAACCCCATCGCTGCATTTTTATATACATATATTTCTAATAGGATGAATGACAGAAGCTATTTACGAGAACCATGAATTATTTTCATTTCTTGGAGCCCGAAATCGCTTTATTTATCTTCGTTTAATATGTTGAGAATCCTTGGATGTTCTAGTGCGTACACCTTTATAGATTGCTTAACAACACCGCAATCAATATGACACTGAGAATTAGGCCAGTTTAATGAGCCAGACAACAGCTGATGTTAAAGAATATAAGATAATCTAGGTCACCATACGTAAGCGTCTGGTTCTTCATAATAGCAGATGCCTCGGTTTCAAGAAAACTTGAATCGGTTAGCACATACTCTTACCTTTGCGATACGTATTATAAAATCCTATCGGCCTGCTTTTACGCAAACGTAATGACAGTTGTTCTGCTTAGGTAGGTGGGCTTGCTTTATGCGAACATGCTTGTCATGAACTCCTAGAATCAGCACATTATCGTATGAAAAAATTCGCAGGCAATTAGCGCAGTTATTCAGATGCGTAGCTGGAGGGCTAGCACTACCACAACGTACTACACTTTTCAAGGGAGGTTCAATTTTGTCGAAGGAAATGTGCATTTAAAGACCAGCACCCGTAAAAGCCCAGAGATGTATACAAGCTGCTACACGATACGGTGAGGGGCGCGGAAATGAGGTATAAGGAGAGCAAACGTGCGTACACGTTTGCTCTCAGTGAATATTGAGAGATGACTCATGGAGAGGTGCGGAAGCTGAGGGTGTTCGAGTGGCACATGACTGCTTACTCATGAGTAACAGGCTGTAGCAGAACACTGCGGGCTCACAAGAGCAACGGATTCAACTTTATATCCGTCTTTCTCTCACGGGCAGCATCTATACAACCATATCGCCTCCGCATTATCTAATCATGTGAAGCGTATGTTGTCACCACATCTTTCTTGGTTGAGCTTCACGGGAAGAGGAAGCAGGATATCTCCGAAATCTGTGAAATACGTAATTGCCGATAATAGTGCAACACACTAAATAGTTGTTGATTACAATGAAATTTAATGGCGGATGAAAATATGGTTCCCGTGCTGCTTTAGCTAAAGGCACCAAGAGCGACTACTGGTTCTTGGAGCCTTTAGGACTAAGAGGACATCATACTGCTGGCCAAATAAGTTATTCTGAAACTATCAGCCAGGAATCAGATGACATGGTCTCTGTGATTTGCATAGGTTTGCTTGAAACATGCACCCTGAATCTACCATAATTACCTTCAGTTTACTCATACTTCATTACAGTATATTACATACACTCACGGTAGTATATTAGTTTTGATTTCCGGTTGCCATACCTTGTGGAAATTAACAATACGTGGATGGGGAGCAGTAGATCAAGGAGATCATTTTAAAACAAAGTTGTAGAACATCGCTCTACCAGTCATAGCGCGCCACAAGAGATCGCTTAAGTTGCGCTCCGAACCCTGCCGTATCTTGATAATATATTCATAAGAAATGGGCTAGCGCTGAAAGGCTGTTTGGTGCTGGTAATTAAGTCGCAGCATTTTGAATTTACTGACCGCTTATTCATTCCTTATCACCGACACAATATTTAACAACGTTTACCGGTCCAATACAAGGAGACGTTGCAGGCCGTGGCCTTCCTTGCGGTTGTCCAAAACCCTGGCCATTTCCTAATCCTTGGCCCTGTACTACAGCTCCAGGTCTTTGTCCGTGTACCCCTGCTCCAGGTCTTAGTCCCTGTACCACTGCTCCAGGTCTTGGTGCATGTGCCCCTGGTCCAAGTCTTTGTCCTTGTACCGCTGGTCCACGCCCTTGTCCTAATCCGGATCCTGGCCGTGGTCTTAAGGAACCACTTGGAATTTGGCCCCTAAAATTTATATCTGCTTTAGATATTTGTTAGTTATACTGGTGGATATATCTCGTATTTTCGTAATTTAACGTCGGCGTAGGGTAATGTTGCCTGCACAGAGCATGTGCGATAAATATAAGGAATGTTGTAGCAAAACATAAAGTAATAAAAGTGGCGATGTGTCCTCTGCCGGATAATGCGCCCGAATGAAAAGGAGAATATTACTGTCAGTTCGACAGTAGTGTTTCATTCAATAAAGCTTGATAATTAGTAATGTTTTGATATTACCTTCCTAACTATAACTCCGCAAATAAATTCTCAATAAAGTGTTTTATATCCCCTCGTAAAAAGCTTGTACACTCTTTGCTCTAATGTATCTTGCACACAACCATGTATCTAGAAACTTTCCACAATAACAACAAGAATGTAGATTCCATTTAAAAACATTACTTCAGCATCAAACACTGGCTTTGGAAATTCGCATGTTCACAGGAAGTGAGCTATACATCTGTACCTTATAATGGTTGCCTATATTTAAGATCTGTAATAAAAAAAAGCGGCAGAGATGGTGAAAGCCTGCAGATTTCTTCCTGCTCTTGATGAGATATACACCTTTATGACTTGGGATAATGTTCTTATGCAAGCAATTTTTGCATATGAAGACAGTGTTTATTATAATATGTTCCAGAAACAACAATACCAACTGAGTGAACGCAGCTTTCAGCATTCGTGTGATTTTGTTGCTGCCTAGGCCACTGCATCACCTTCAAAGCGTTAGTGTTAGAGTCCTACCTGCTCATGCCTTCATAGGTTTCTTCTAATTTCGACATATATTGCGCATAATTGCACGTTATGAACGCAACAGCGACACTAAATGTTTCCAGCAGGAAGCCACATTAATAGAATGCCAACTTATATTTCAAAAAGCACCAAAGTTATATGGTTTTTTTTTATAATATGTACCACATTTTTTCGTTAAGGCTTGAACATATAAAGCGGATGACAGGTAAATAAAGCAAAAAAGCTTCCAATTGAAAAAATAAAAGTGAAGAAAATGGTCAATCAGCAGGAAGCTCACTAGTGGCTATATTTCAACCGATAGCGAAAAGTGCCTACAGCAACAAAACGGAATGACTCCCCAAATTATTAATAAAAAGTTCAGAGGTGTATACAAGTATTGAATATAGAAACAAATTGGCGAGCTGAGAAATCCTCAGAAAAAATGCCTAGAAATCAACACCACCGTAACTGAAAAGAAAGCGTGCGATATAACTGAAACATTTCGCCAGACGATCTAAATTATTAAAACCTAAACAACCTATATCAATTGAAAAAGTGACGAAAGCCATTGTTAGCGATAAATCATTATTTCAACAAATAAAGACAGTGATTTTTATCATACAATAAAAACTAGTATGCACGTTTAGAGCTATTTCACACTAGAACGAGTATTCTGGTCATCATGAGGTGTTCATTGAGGGTGCTAGCCACTAGCATGTATCTACTGTTCATTTTGAGTATATCCAGATTATTCCATATTTACCTCAGAAGCGATATATGAATTAAGCGTCAGTTATGAAAATAATCCTACTTATTGCTCATCAGCATGACTCAAAGCAGCTGCGAATAATATGGCTCCAACTTATAAGGGCTTTAACTACGGATAACAGCTTATACTTACTTTGAGGTCATAACCAGCGCAAAGACTATAAGAGCAAATGGAACCACCGACTTCATCTCATGCACTCGAGTTTAGCTCAGGTGCGCAAGCCAGAATGCCTAATTTCTTTTTGGAGTGTCGGTATTTATACGAAACGAGCCTGCATTTTAACAATGTACTCGCACTTAGTGCTTCGTTTCAAATTAATATTTTACTTCCTTATACTAGACCAGCCTGCATTTTAGCAATGCACTCATGCTTATTGCTTCCTTTGAAATTATTATAAAATTTCCTAGCTATGGCATAAGTTGCTGTAAACGCAAATGAAATTAAGTATAAAAGAAATATATGTTTTAGAGCAGCTGTGATAATAGCAATTATCACATTTCTACCGGCTGTGCAAGCAGTGCATAAAACGTTATATAGTGAATTTAAAATTCATCATTTTATTTGCGAAATTAAAATCTACCAAGTCCCACTAATATCAAATATTCGTATAAATCTGGCAAACCTTCGTATAAAAGCTGTCCATGAGAAAAGCTGTTTCTAAACTTTTTAAATTGGCGTTACATATTAAGGATACATATAAAATGTAGAACAAACTATCCAATTTTGTGCTGTCAGACACAGAACTTCTTTATATGTTATTTCGAACATGTGTTAGCTACACGATGGAGTACAAAATTAACAGCATTTTTGTCTACATGGTTTCTGACATAGCAGGAAGCACCTATTGCGCTTCCTACTACATTGCCAACAGATATGTGACCTTACATATTTTTGTCAAGTGGCAGTTGTCGCTAAATAATTCCCTTTATGCCACGCACAGAGTCGTTTTATATTAAGGTAATGCCAAAACGGCAGTTTGTGTGTTTAGTTTTCTTGGACGTTGTGAGATATCTTTATCTTCTTGTTTGCAAAGTCGTGGATAAATTTCCAGCTGGTATTTCACAAGGTTTGTGAAGTTAAAAGTACGAAGTAGATCCATGCTATTAAAGGGGCCAAATGAAAAATTCCGAACTACTGGACGTATCAGCCTCTTCGAACTGTACTAGCATCGCGTATTAAACCGGTTGTCTTGCTTTTTGCCTGCATGGAACAGCTGCTCCGGTGGCCTGGATTTGACTCCTCTTCGTTGGTTTGAGCAATCAAGTAGCGTAACAACTAATCAAACATTTTGGGGAGATTGTGCTCTGTATTGTTCATGTTTAAAAGAAGCATTGTACTTACTGCGGATGAGACAAATTATATTTATTTTATATGCCTGAATTTTCACACCAGATAAGAACTTTTGACTTGTAAAACGTTTCACCTTTCAGAAGCTTATTTGTTAGGACGTCTTAAGGAAAACGCAGTGCGATCATTCATTTGTGAACTTCCCAGGAAACAATACTGGCATGGTTGCCAGGATGCCGAAGAAGAAATCTTTGTTGAGAATTTTATCTAAGTGCAATGCGAAGCATTGTCTACTGGAAAAATATGCTATGCGCATATCCTAAACTGAGCATACTGATATTGTGCTCCTATGAGGACCTAAAAGGTGAACAGTGGCCTGACATTGATATTAAAGAACAGCAACAAAGATAATGCTTACCGCAATTCCGGCCGCGTGGCACTTCACAGGTTGCCGGTGCTTGGAGTTGATGGGGGCTAAGTTCATAAATAGGGATAGTGTGTCGTATAGGTTTGCGTTGAATATAAAATTGTTTCATTCTTCTGGCGAATGAGTTTTAAAAACAGACTGTCTGCTGCCCTTGCCTGCCTCTCTATGACACAATCTTTAACAGCATCCGGCATACCTTTTCCTTATGTCGATAGAGAGTCAGAATTCATAATGTATGCGGTGCACTCTGGAGAGGGACAGCACTTCTACATCTGCTTAAACGAAACTCCAAGGTGGGAAACAGGCATGAGCAAAATAGACCAAAATGTTGTCCTCGCTTAATGTGGCCTTCTGCCCCCGCCAAGTTCCAGATGAATGCGTAGTTGATGCAATATCATCAGTACGCAGTAAGAAATAAGCCGATTAGGTGCGAGAGAATAGCTTTGTCTAGTGGAGACCCTCTGGGACAACGAAAAGGTCCTCGCAAGAGTCAGTTTTCAGCTGCGATGTTTGCGAAATATTTGCTTGCATATCTTGTCTGTAGAATCATTCCAGCAGTTTCGAGCAGGTAGAAGTATTCCTTAATTTTATGAGTCACCCGACTGTGATATCTGTGTAAATAACGAAATCCTTATTTATGCAAGTATTATTTCGAGGCAGTATTTCACATTATCTCTTCATATTCTTACATCATATTTTATTGAAAACTGGTCACTACTCTTCAAATAATTAAAAAATAAACGAGCATTTCTCTTTAATAAACAGTCACTTGCTTTTGGCGTGGAGGATAACTGATTGGTACTCCATAACTTGATGGCAAAGCAGAAAGCTATCAACGGAACTTTGTTGCTGAAATGATGATATATAGGAGGCGTGTACAGAGTGGGTCAAATAAACGACTCGAGTTAAAACAATGCTAGTGGAAATTAAGAAGAAATGGGCATCGGCAAGGTGTGTAGTGCGAAGAGAGTATAACCGATGGCCTTTGAAATAACCAATTGCATTCCAAAGGAAGGAAAGCATAGCAAGGGACAGCAGAAAGTGAGGTGGGCGGGTGAGGTTAAAAAAGGTTATTGAAATCAAGTGGATCTAGCTAGCACAGTAGCGGGTTATGGATGAAACTTGCGAGAGGAGGTATTGGTATAGTAGCCTAATGATTATGATAATTATGATGTTAGTCTATTCTGCTCTACATCAAGGTGCATCAAGGCGTTTTCCTCGAATCCAAACACTTCCAGATCTATGTAGATAATTCTGTTTAACTTAAGATTTGATGCCTGCCGGCAGTTTACTCCGGTTCGGTTGGCAATCAAACACCGGGTTGCTGTGATTTAAACACCCTCCTCCTTTTGACAAGGAAGAGCTAAATTTTGTTACCTTCCTTTTTATCGCTACTCTTAACACAAAATCGTTTTCTGCGCGTGTTTTTTAATACATAGCCATAAGCTCACAGTGAAGCCTTCAGACGTCACATTCCCGAACCTGGATTCCGAACCTCATACCTTTCATAATTGAAACAGGCACTAATGCTGCCGCAATTTTGTATGCAAAAACGAACACGCATTTAAAAAGCCCTTAAGTTCTTGGAGTTCACATTTCCAAAGAGTAGTTATCCTTGTTTATGCTGCCGCGAAAAACTGATTTATTTATTTGCCTGTATTCAAAAGCCTCGAACATGAGGCCTCATCACTATGTTTGTCGCGCTTGAAACAAAATATGTAATACTTTGTTCCTTCATGCTTGTTATTGCGAGATGAGGCATTTTCATTTTAGGTGTACGCTATATGGGCAGAAATTTTTTCCCAGTGATCGAAGCGAAGCATAAGTGTTTCCATGGTGTTCAATGCTTCACTTTTCCACGCTGCTAGATAAATCTATATTCTTCCTTTCGCACTTTAAACTCAGCCTAGCAAAACGGGCATTTGTAGTTTTACAACCACTGAAAAATCACGCTTTTATTGCCACATCTGAATTGGTGAGTTATTTTTCAGGCCAAAATTAGTTCACAGAGTTCATTTTACTAAATTCCCAGTTTCTTCAATTGTTGCCTAAAGCCTTGTCACTACCATGTGCCAATATGTGGTGAAATTAAGTTCCGTTTTTCAAAACTGCCTCATTTTTCTGGTTTGTTGCATATCGTGTAAAAGAAAAAAACATGTGGGAGGTAGTTGGCTCAAGCAATTATCCAGATGTTCTCATTCTATAAATTTTAAGCAGTAGAAATGTTGTTTCGCAATAATAACACGTGGTAACGTTTGCTGCAAATTTATCCGGAAGTTAAAATAGATCCTACAGCGGTAGAAGTAAACTTGCAAATGTAAGGAAGCGTGGTACCTAAACAGCAAAATATTACTTTGCCATATAAACGTAGCCAATAATCCAAACTTATGAGTGTTCACCAGTGTCACCTGAACCAACCTTTTGCGGTGGACGTTGAACATTTTGTGTCTCCGCGATTCCATCGGAGGCAAAATTAATCCTTTAGAATCTGTAAGATTGGACAAAACTCGTTGTAGCTCAGTCTGTAAGAGCACCAGACGGGATTCGGATGCCGTGCTTTCGCAATGATTGCTCTTTTCACTCCAAAACAAAAATGCGAAAATGCTTGCTGTCATGTTGACAGTCCACCCTAAACTCTTAGTAGCTTCGCCAACTGTTGGTTTTTACCATTTGCGAATGATAACAAGCCTCTCATTTCCCCCCAGCTGCATATATATATATATATATAAGCATAAAACTAAAACCAATTGCTGGGCTTGTTGGTTTCCACTTAACATTTATAAATTCTGCAATCGGAATCCATCAGTGACACCTCAGCGCAGTATAACTGTTTAGTGGCGAAAGTCGTCATCTGAATTTTCTTTATATAGGGAAGGCCTAATATGACATGCATACCTTGCCGATGGTGTGGGAGCATTTGTTTTCTTGAGAATCGTCAAAAAGTTGCATTTTTTTTTATAATTTTGAAGCAGGAGTTTCATTCTGGTGGTTTGAAAAAGAATGAGTCAGCGCCTGTCCTTTATGTGTCTATTTGTGTGTTTCTATTTGTTCTGCGGAATCTCCTTTTTTGAGCAAGTTCAAAACAATATATCTTGCAGCAGCTTGTATGAGGATTGCAACACTTTCTGCATTTGTGGTGATTTTAAATATAATATGTAGCTTCGACTCGTCCAAACTCAGCGCGATTACTGTATATATGCACTTGAAACTCAATGCATCACATTTTCTGGTTCGCAGGGCAGAATTTCCTTGTTCTTTCGGCTAAACAAAACTAAAGGCTGATCTCATAATCGATACAACTTCCTGAGATTATTGGTCATTGTGTTTCTAATATTTATGTCCATGGAGAGCGCGAAGAGCAAATAGCATAATCTCGCCATAAATGAGAGGAGACGCTCGTCAACAAGAAAAAAAGCTGCGCTTCTCTTGCGAAAAAACACTTAGAGGTGTCTACTTGTCAACAATTTTTAAGTTCTTGAAATAGAATACTTAAGGCGCGCAGAATACCCATGCAGTATTTCTAAGAGGCTGCTGGCAGAATATATATATATATATATATATATATATATATGCAGCTTACCAATTTCTTTTGTTAATGTACTAAATTTAAAAATGAATTATTCATTGCGCGCACTACACAGCTCATGATTGCCTTAATTCTGTCCTTGTCACATAAATATTATCAGGACTGACCTCACCGTTCAATCTCCATGAAATACGAATAATGTTTTTCTGTGGAAGCACCATCCTTGACATTTGACATTTGGGAACGTCGGCTCTAAATTTGTAATTGCCTTCGAGCATTTTGAGCTGTCCATAGATTTAAAATATATATTTCAAAAAGAGAGGAACAGCGCATATCATTTAGCACCGAATCATTACATGACTCATAATTCAAATTTTCTTTAAATTCATGTGAACATTTATGAATTGTGTAAGAAAAATTATTTATCAGGCTCATCTTTCGCGTATTTCTAAAAAATAAATAGGGCTGTAAATGAAATACACAGAAGGTCAATTTATTCTCGTTTTTTATATATTCCTAAACGTTTATCAACATCTTTATGGCAGCAATCAGAGGCAATGTACATTTTTGTGCTCTTCTAAAAAAGATTTTTCTCCACTATAGACTGGATGTGATAGCTACATAAAAACTACATTTGGTGTATTTAAAACCATATTTCAAGTTTTCTAGCAGCTTGAATCGAAAGACAAATATGTACTTTGTTGGCTTGAACAATACTAAACCCGTGCGCTTTCCTGCTCCCGAAAGCGGACTGTTTGCTGTAACTGGGCTTAGTTGGAGGGAGTTTACAGAGTTTTTCTCATTCGAAGGGGTTTTATTTCCAGTAAACGATCCTCTGCATTGCTTGACTATGCTCCTTTGTTAATTTAGAGAATTTAGGCTGCCCGCTATAATAATTTATTTCCGATAAATGACAACGAACACCCAGTCCGGCACGTGACCGAAGTTGGCACGCGAAGTTGGAAGTTGGACCTCAGCGGCAACCAGGAAATGCTGTAAAAAACGTTGTCCCTTTCTGAAAAATGAAGTCGCGGCTTTAAACAGCATTACGGTATACCTGTTTATTGTATTGGATAGAAGGCATGAACCTAATATGGAGCAGCCATAATAGATTACCGTATATACAAAAAACACCATCCGACTATCAAACATAACTTACAGTCGTAAATTTCCATGATAGAAATAATATGTGAAGAAATAATGTGGCTGCAATGCATGCTGAGGAGGGGGGCGAGGTGGTTGAATAGCGAAGATATTATATCCCAGTTACTCATTGAGAAGTCACTTGAAAATTGACACGCGTGCTCAACCTATTCTGACATCTTTATTTTCGGTAGTCTACCCATGGTAGGCTGGAATGAACTGAATGAGTTGTTAGACTGCTGTCCTTGTTATATATAAAAGCGAGGTGATGTCACTATGTGATTTCTAAGCTGTTGAGTACTTTTCTACTCAGAGTACCTTAATGGTAATCGTTACCGGCAAGAACACATTGTTTGAAGGCACCATTAATATACATTATGCGGTTTTGTTCTGCACATGATGGTTTCAAACGAAGCTAACCCCTTTATAATGCCTGTGGTTTTTTTGCTTACGACGACACAAACCCTTCATTGGACAATAAAGCTGTACAGCCCAAATTCTAACTTGTTTTGGCGATGTTAGCCATTCATTAGTGGAAGTTACAAGTTGGTAATCTAACTTTCAAACCCTATTTCTAGTTTTCCGCAAATATTTCGTCATATTTGCACGTTCGCGTGGCTATATAGACCACCGCACTATTTGGACTCAAATTCCGGAGTCCCAGTACAGCTCCTCTTCCTTTGACTCCCAGCTCTATCTCTTCCTTACTACGCGGTTCAGTTGTCCACTGAGAAGTGTGGCAGATACATGTCCTTTCCCTTCCCTGTAAACCAATTTACCAATTTATAGCCACAGGTCCCGAAATATACCCCATTATGGCTTCAAAGACCAGTGTCGCCGGTAAGACCCCATCACACAGGATAAAGCTCGACTAGACAAGCAGTTTTGTGTGCATTAACCCAAACAAATCGTTTCACACCGGTTGGTGATCAGGGATTAGACTACAAATTTGAACAAAATTGTCCATCCACACCAAGGCCATGCGCTTTTTGCTTTGGAAAACGACACGAAAATTTCTTTGGCCGGTAGAGTTATCCTGCTTCGCTGTAAAAAACCTAGCTGGAGGCGATTGGGAATAGCATAATTCGCAAATACTGCGTAGTACAATAACCATTGCTTTACACGAAGAATTTTTATTTCCGGTTTTAAAACAACTACTTCGCACACATGCCTGGACATATCTCATTATACATTTTGAATACATCCAAACTACCAATCCTAGTCATCCAGAAGGGTGCCAGAGGTCGACCACTCTAAAAGTCATACACATGTACCACGCTAAGAATGAAGTTTTCGCTTATCGAAGTAACATGTTTATTGCCGTGGGTACCTAGCATTTTTGCCTCCCACAGGACGGGGAGGCTGAAAACAAATACATTGTCTTCCACCACCCCCGTCTCATTTTCGACTTGTAGATAACAATAGCCAGACATTCCAATCACTGCTGTCCACCGAACGCTAATAGGAGAGCACAGCTCATAAAGCCGAATCTTTCAGTCTGAAAGTATATTGTGGACGAGAAATAGCGACCTTGTCCCAAATACGTCTTTTAAACACCGGAGTTACAATTTGTGGCCGTGAAATAAGCAAATAATTAAACCTTACGTTCGCTCTGTACTTTACTTCAGCTGCTCTTCGAAACCCTCAGCAGCTCTCAAACTGAATCTCTGTTTAGACAGAAAGAAACTTAAAGAGCTAAACAGCATTCTACAATGTGAAAATGTTTTACATCGAAACTAATATTGAACACCCTTTGAACACCCGACAGCAGACTTCAAATGGCCCGGGAACTTTGTTCTTGATAAATAACGTCTACGCGTTTAACTTAGTAGCTCTCTACGTAGACCTTGATAAGGCTAGTTGACTGCTTACCCGGCAAGACAGCTTCAGCTGAATGAAAGCACAACTCTAAACTCTATACATGGCCTGGGAAGCAGGCTTTCGCAAAGACGTGTGACCTAGCGCGGAATGCTTTGTCGTAATACCGCGTCAGAAGCAGATCGGTCATCGAAGCATCAACTCGAAGTTTATCCGAATTACTGAATGCTCTGTCAGAATGTAAACAATCTGGCATGCTATTCAGCGCTGGCGAAGAAAAATGGCCGAAGAGTGTCGCGATGGGTAATGATTTAATGAGAAGAGGTTATGGGGGTTAATCTCGCAAGAATGCGCCAGGGGGGACTAGACGCTACAGTCGCCTTCTAGTCCCGAAGTTCAGCCCTAACAGACAGAGCTGTGACCCCCAACCCGCGGTGCGAGAAGTCGCTACTTCGGCGGGTTCGAGCCATAGGGAACAGACACCGAGTTACGTACTCGAACAGTTTATTCTGCTCGAGTAACGGCAAGGAAAATACACTAAAGAACAACCGCCGTGTAGCGAGCGAACGCCGCGTACGGGGGTGAAATAGAACCACCTAAGGGAGAAGTACGCACGAGGAGTGAGAGGTAGTCTGCTCACCTGCCTGCGGCTTCGTGCTCACGGCCCGCGGCAGTCAGTGCGCGCTGGACCGGGAGCAGAGGGCGAAGGCGGCGGTCTCCCGACGGGGATGCTGATCCGTGCGCGTGCACGCCCAACCGTCAAAAGACCCCGAGGGAGCTGCGACAGACGCGCATCTCACCTCGGCTCGGGGAGAGGAGGTTTCCCGGGTATGCCGGTAGGAAAGAAGGAAACCCGTGCGGTGTCGCCGCGGGAGCCTGGGAGGATGGGAGGGTGGCCAGTGTGCCCTCTCCTTGCGGTCCTCCCCAAGAGCGCACGTAATCACGCGTGTTAACTACGCGCGGCCCTTTATAATGGGAGCAGGGTATAATGAATCCCCCCACCCCCCCCCCCCCTCCTTAAAACCGCCGTACGGCTAAAAGTAACAGCGTTCACCCAGAGATATACTTCGTGGGGCCGGCTAAACACCGTTTAACTTTTAAACCCATTTAAAGAAAGGCTGTGGCTAAAGGTACGTCGGACGGACCCGATCAATGGTCTTAAAGGTACGTCCGACGGACCCGGTGCGTTTTTCTTCGGGATCCGTCCGACGGATCCGGGAAATATTTTTCAGAGGTACGGCGGACGGACCCGATCGGTAGGGTTCTTCCGACGGACCCAACGCATTTTTCTCCGATATGGGCCTTGGGATCCGTCGGGAAAGCCGGACTCAGATGTGGTTGTAGCAACAACATGGTAGCCATATGTAGCCAAATCGAAGTTGGTATGAGGTGTACGTGCGAGGTGTAAGAAGTACGTACTACATACTGCATGCGTGAAATGTGAAATTACAAAGAATAGTACAGTGGCAAGAATAGTGCCTAGAATGGGTGATATACTACGTGATGTCATGATGATAGGTTTACGTGAGTTGGACCGCGGCAGGGTGGCAAGCACGACCAGAGCGCAAGCGCATGTAATCGCGGTGTTGACGGCCAGCCCGCGGCCCGCACGCCCGCTCATTTGGTCCTCGTTATTATGTGGATTAACGTCTACGACGGTCGTTATGTAATTATGTAGTTTTGATTCTTCAAAGTTTCCTCACTTCCATCTGTGATGAGATTCGTCACGTAACGCATCGCTTTCTGCTCGCATTGAGGTTTGATGCTGCAAGTTCTACGTAGTACAAGCGGCGCTGAAAAAGCTGGGCACCGCCGGCGTGTCTCTAGCCCAAGCATCGCGTCATTCGTGTTTGTTGTACAACTGGAGGTGTGGTTTGTGCTTACCGTGAGATGCTGTGATTACGGATTACGTCCTACTAGAGTGCTGTGTGAGACTACGAAGAGTGCTGTGATGAGTGCGCCGATGTCCGGACGGACGTCAGTGTGCCCGTTTATGATCGGCGATGTTGCACGTGCATGTCAGTGTTTATTAGGTGAAGTGGTAATTTATTTACACGCGCTGTGCAACAATCAGACGAAAATAAGTCATCGACAATTTGTTAGCCTGTATTACAGAGCTCAAAACTCGGAAAATGGGAATGCACGATGCAGTTTTCGCATGTTGGAGTGGACCGAAAAATAAGTGCCCAGCCCACACCGCCGGGATGCGTATTACTACAGGTGAAATGGTTCAGGTTTCTGTAAAATAGCTGCCTGGCACAGCACCTTTCTAAATGTTCAGGCTTTGTACTATTGTTGAAGGCCACTTTATCATTAATAAAGGAACGAATATGCTTTATGTGTTAATGACTAATGCTTTTTCAACATATTATGTTCATTTTTTTTTTTTCGTTTTTCCTTAGTTTCCTTTGTTTTTCATGCTAGACAAACACAAATAGTACACTTTTAAACTTGTCAGTCCAAAGCTGAACATGAATATCTGCCATGCATGTGACAGCTTCAATGCTAGAAAGGTTGACATGTATAGCATGTACGTACACGCTGCGACATCTTAGTGGCACGTTAGGCTACTTGCCCCAAGGTCGTGATGTTTAATACCAGTGATGGCAGTCGCACTTTGGTGCAGGTGAAATGCAAATGCTTCTGTTTTCTGCAAGATGTCAATTCAAAGTACAAAGCCCAGGCAGTCAAATTAGTCTGGAGCTCTCCACTACGGTATTTTTCATAGCTACATATGTCACTTTAGGATGTGAAACCCTACATGCCACAGGTAGGCTGCATTGTTTTTTAGATTTTGTAACCTCTCATCTATGTTTTGCAACATTTGGCTAATTTTAGTTCCCAAACAGTTGCTAAAGATGAAACCGAAGCAGTTCTTGGCATGGTTTGCTGCTTAGATTAATTTGCTAATTGCAGTTCTTTGAAACTTGCATCAATGCTGGACAGTTCAAATAGCAAGCAGTTGAATTACAGAAATGATCTGGATCATGCATTTCAGTTCTGACAAGTGGAAAGTAACGGTCCCCTCCTTGCATGCATAGGTGCCTTTAGACAAATACATACTCGGGTGTGTGATTGTGACGCATATCAAGGGTCAACAGAAGGCCATGTGGAGCCAGTGTGATATTCTTCATGAAGGCTAAAGTAAAATTGTACAACAGCTGCTGTACCACGCAGAAAAAAAATTGATCATTTAGTGTATGATTAACTGACCATGAATAGCATCTTACTCAGAGTATGATGTGATATATATCTGGTTTAGCATCCCAAAATAATTACGGCTATGAGGAACACAATAGTTGAGGGCTCCGGTATAATTTCGACCATATGGGGTTCTTTTACATGCACTGACACCGCATGGTGCATGACGGCCTATTGTTTCGCCTCTATTAAAATGTCCCTGCTGTGGCTGGAACCAAATCTGCATCTTTGGGTTCAGCAGCCAAGCACTCTAACTACTGAGCCAGCACAACGGGGCCAAGTATCAAAATGCATGCCATTACATTTCTTTCTAGCCTGTGGTTTTCTTCACAGAACTAATGTATACAAGGAAAAGTAAACAGCAAGAAAACACTAGTTTTATTGCACATTATATTCACATTTCAGCAAACATTCTCTAGGAAAAAATTTCTCATAATGTTTTCATGGAAACCATGAACAAAACAAAACAATGCACTTACTCCACTCGAATTATTAATGGGCAAGGTTGCATCTATGCTACTACACTGTGCTTATCACAAAACCACAAGCCCCATCTGCTTTGGCCAATCACTTGATGGAACTAACGGAGACAGATGTCGCACACCACAGACTGGTCGTCTCGCAACATATCTCTGCATATGTTGCATTTCAATTTCATGCCTTTCCACTTAGTTTCAACTGTTGCCAGCATTACTAGTCACCCATCTTTTCTGAAATTCCTTTTTACGCTGTTGGGATCAGCATCCTTGTTAACGATGGTCTCTGGCATTTTAGATGCTATCATTTTCACATCTTCCTCATCTGGAAGAACGAAGGAAATGACAAGCTTTGAGCAGACAAAAAATTAGGGAGACTCCTAATCTCCACCTGTAAGGGTATGGTGTGCCAGCGTTAATGGTTCTTGTCTGCAGATCCCACTGTGGATTCTCGTTAATTTACATGCCCTTTGCTACAAACATTACTACTAATTCCTTAATTCATGTCTCTGTTATCTCAGATATACTCATTAGCATACGGTCGTAGGCTGCCCTGTTAGGTGATAGACAACCTGGCATAGACCTCTGTAAGCCTCAACCTTTCTTAATTGGAGCTGAAACGTTGAAGCTGAAATATTTCAAATATAACTTTGTAAGCTTGGCTTAACAGCTCCTGCCATGTCGTGTGGCCTCGTGACATTTGGCTCGTGGCACTTTTGGCTTGTGCACAGGGGTCATCTGTTAAACACTGGTTAACATGCATGAAAAATACATTTTCACACAAACTGGTGGCAAATGGTCAAGTAAGTGGTGCACTGCAGATTCTGAAATGTATACCTATATTCATGCAAGGATCGCATCATCACATAACATGATCAAGAGTTCTATCAGTACCTGTAGTTACATAGCATTTCAATGCCCATTAAAGGACCACCTCAGACAATGGTTGTTGTTATCTCAAGACCTGTTCTAACAGCGTACTGACGCCATTCCACTGAGCGATGGACATGTATATGCATACCCTAGATAGCTCATGATTGTGGATCTAATTTATTTCTATGACTTCCAAGGAGTTCCTGTCGTCAGAAACTTTATGAAATCGGGAAAGTAGTCTTGAAAGGTGATGAAAAGAAATAACCAGGTTACCTTGACGCAATGCTAAATTACAGAGGGTGAATATGCTGCATGAAGATACCAAGAAGCTTGTACAAAGAAAAGTGAGAGTGAAATGGCAGGATTTTTGAAACATTGAAATAAACTACAAACTATACTTGTCAAACCTGCCATTAAGGAATGGAAATCATGCAGTAATCAAAAACACAACATGGAGGACATTTTAGGTCATCTTCACAAAACACATACCCAAACCTCACACACAGCTTCATACTTATGAAAGAGGACAAACCAATATGCAAGGAGTGTGGAGATGAACTAACAATAAACCATATCTTACACATGCGCCAGAGTCGAGAAAAGAGGAAACATTTTGTACAATTTCCAACAGATCCATTTCCATCCCAGCATGATCCTAGGAGAGACGTGCAAATTTCCTGCATTTTTGGTTTCCTAAAATGTTCCTAGACAAGCTACATCCTAAAGAACATTTTAGTCATTACACACAAAATAAATACATTAAACCTTGTTCTTGGTGCATGGCAGCATTAGTCGCTTAGGCACCATAAAAATCAACACAATGCTGTAAGGTATACCTTGGTTGGCTATGTTATATGAGACAAGCTTTCGGCCTGGTGTGGTCCTTATTCACATGACAGCGCTGTCATGAGGGTCTATGTCCCAGCGATCGGAAAGTGACCTATTCCAATAATTTTACAAACTGAAGGTGATTGTACAGATTTCTAAAGACTGGAGTGCTGAACTGTTTTATCAACGTCCGCCTGCTTTGACAGCCTGGAGTGAAACTGTTGAAGAGAATACATTTTTGAACATTTAACGCGTTTCTGAAGGCGTTGCTTTCAATTACGGGGCCAACAAAAAGCAGGTGAATGTCAAACGCCGCCTAGATAGGCTTTCTAGCAAGACAGCGGTGTAGCGTGGAAAATCGCTCCGCCGATCCATCGCTGGCGCCGCTGACTTGAAAGGCGAACTGTTCAAACTTATATAGCTACTGACCACACCTGAAACACTGAATTGCGCATGATCAAGGCAGAATTTCTCTAACACTGAGCACCATGGTAGCTATCGATTTCGCGCCCAATATTGTGAAAATCTGTCCTCTCTTCGATCATTGATACGTCCACGGTTGAACATTTATGCGCCTCGGGGTAGGCCAGCCGTGGGAACATGGATGCGTGCTTGTAGCAACGATCGCTTGCATGGTACACTCTGCAAAATTCCAAGAGTCAGCTTCTTCAACGAAATGTGCAGCGCACATTTTCTACCGCGTACCTAAGCCCGGCGATGCATGCATATCGATCCCGATCGTTTCAAAGCTGCGCGGCCGTTCAGTCGGGTCACGCTAACCTCGAGCATGCGGGGGTTTAAACTACATGTACGCAAACTTCAGCGACAAGAAAAAGATGCAGCCTAAGCACTTTAGTCTAGTAATCCCCTATATACCAAAGAACATTGCTGTTCACAGGGAATTCGGATCATTCACGCTTCCGGCTTTCCGGTTGTGCACTCTTGCGGTGCGGTGCAGTAGGTCTTCACCTCGACGAGTCGATGTGCAGGCCTCTAGTAGATTCGGCATGTCTTCTGCCACGGCTCTGAGGTAGAATTTAAACGAAGAATTTAGCTAAAAACATCCTGTTTTCTCGGTCTGCATGTGAGGAACGAGCATAATGCCATTTCACATACATACTTTGGACTGCCGAATGTTCAGCTGCACGACGAGGTGTGTGTGTGTTGTGCCGGCGCTAGATCTTCAGAGGTCGATGCAGGACCTAAGACAGCGTAAATGCTAGGAATAGCTCGCTCGCATTACGGGCAGATCGAGGTGATAGTTTAGTGCGAAGCGAAAGCTGCTCGTGAATGTGCGTATCTCGATGCCAGCTGGTGGAGCTGGTGCAGTACGTAGCATATCGCCTGCAGCTATGTGCTTGACAGCGATGTTTGCCGTACACAACCCTAAGTGAAGACCGTGATCTATGTTAGAACGGATGCACTCTTCGTAGCACCTCATCGAGAGTCGCGGCTAGCTGATATCATAGAGGATGAGATCCATTCACGCGCAGCAAGCGGAATGGGGCCGCGTTCGACGTGCATATAGCCATGAGCCTGTATATCGACGTCCGCCGTATCTTTACGAGAATCGAATGGATCCGTCGGACGTACCTTTAGACACTTCGTTAAAGAAAAGCGCCAGAGTTGCAGACAGCTCACAGCCATGGGTGTCGGAGGGGGAGGCATGGCCGATGACCACAGGAGACGACCATGGAGCAAGGGTGGAAGTGTCGATGACCGCGGTAACCACAGGTCTCGCTTCTTCGCCATCAGTCAGCCAAGCACGGAAATATCGATGGCCGCCGGCGGGCCTCTGCATTCATCCTTGGTCAGCCAGGGCAGCTTGCCGGGGAACGGTTAAGAACTGCGTCTTCACGTTGCGTAGCGTGCCGCAGGCCCCCTATCAGCGAGTCGTCCGCTCGCTCCCGGCCGGCCTCTTTTCCTTCCGTCGTTGACGCCGCCGGTGGCGAGGGCAGCAGGGCGCCATGCTGCTCCCGCTGGTGAAGCCACGGCCGCGAGCACCGAACGGCGCCGAGGCGGTCCCTTTGCTGCAGCTTTAGTCGTGCTAGACATGGGCCCGTTCCAACGAACTCCGGCTGGCTCGCTCCGTAGCCGACCGGAAACCGCTTGTCTTGGTCTGGTTGACGGTGACAGCATCCCCTGGGTGCAGGAACGCGGCCACTCCTTGGACAGCTTACCCCTCGCTGCTGCAACAATCGTCGTGGCCTCCGTCGGCTCCCCTCCTGGCTGGCTGCGAGACTGTCTTTTCTCTAGTTACACAATTTTTTTTACGTTTACAGTATTCCTCTTTTTTTTAAATCTACCCCCACTCTGTCCTTTCCAAAGAGAAAGCGCGTGCTTGCTCTGGAAGCAAAATGTACTGTATATCGACAGGGCGTCCCGTCCGTGTTCAGCTCGAGAAATTACTCCCTGCGTGTTGGTCAGAGTTACGTCTGCCGTGGCCGCAAGTTGTAATGAGGCGCGATGTTCAAACGACGACATCGGCTTCCCGGTACAGCTGCCTGCTGGCTAGGGAGTGCGTCCTCCTCGGGCCACTCATTCCTTCTGTCAACGTAGGGTTTGAGATCAGACATGCACCGGTCCGCAGGGCGGTTTTAACTTCAAGTCCGCCAGCCTGTACACGAGCGAAGAGACCTTCTGCCAAACTCGGTACGGTCCTGACCATTTCGGCGCCAGAGAAGCGGAGAACTTCTTACTGGCGTCGCTCAGGACATGACTGCGCCTCAACACGAGATCACCCGGTTTGTAGTGAATTTCTCGGTGAGAGCGGTCATACTGCGCTTTCTGCTCGGCGCGAGCAGTGCTCAGATTCCGTCGTGCTTTGTCCAAAGCCTCCGTCATCTTCGCGCGCAGCCCGGTCGCGTAGTCGGTGCGTGCCGATCGAGCATTCGGGTTGTTGCTACGAACCTGTAGAGTACGGTCTACGGGGTTCGACAGCTCCCTGCCGAGGTTGAGGGCGGCAGGTGTGTACCCAGTTGAGCGATTCACGGTTGATCTGAGAGCAAACCCAATCTCGGGGAGACGGGTATCCCAGTCACTGTGCGTCTCCGCAAATGCAACTAGCATGTGCTTGATGTTGCGGTTCATGCGTTCCGTGAGATTCGCCTGGGCGTGGTACGTGGTTGTTCTCTTGTGCTTAATGCCGAGGGCAACACAGGAGTCCACGAACAGCTTAGCAGTGAAGTACGACGCATTGTCAGTTATCAACTGCTCAGCGTAGCCAAACCGTGTAAACACCTCAACCAGCTTCCCCATGATTACTCGCGCCGTCAGCTTTCTGAGTGGGAAAAGCTCCACCCATTTGCTGAAATGGTCGGTGACAACGAGCAGAAAGTGGTTCCCGCTCGGGGTCCTGGGATAGGGTCCCATGACGTCACAAGCCGCAATCTGCCAGGCAGCCTGGCTATTGATCGGCTGCATAAGCCCAGGTGTGCGTCCACCACGTGGCTTGACCCTTTGGCACACGTCGCACGAGCGAGTGTAGTGAATCACCTCCCGCTTCATGCCAGGCCAGGTAGCGAAGCGACACAACTTAAGAAAAGTCTTAGGGCCGCTCGCATGTCCAGCGATGCACGTGTCAGGAAAGTAGCGTAACAATGCCTTTCTCAGCGTGCGTGGAATCACCACCTTGAAGGACTCGTGTGTATCCTTCTCGGAAGGGAAGTATCTCAGCAGGACGCCGTCAGAGTCGAGCAGATAGGAATCCATCGCGCTCACAGCGTTACCAGCTGTGTTCGAGCGCCCCGCACGGGCAGCAATACCAGCTGCCTCCATGTGCGCCGCGGCCGCGCCGCCCGGCTCCCTGAGCCCGTCAAACACTTTTTGTCAAAATGGATCATCTCGCTGAGCCTCTAATAGCTCCCTTCTGCTGAACGCGCTCCCCACTGAACTGACGCAGTACAAGTGGTTAACGCTTTCGCCCAGGGAAGGCGGGTCGGCCGCGCTTCCCTCGGGTCTATGAACGAGCGTAACTGCAATCGCGCTGCTCCGACTGAGGGGCGTCGCGGAGGGGGTAGCAGGGTTACTGCCCCCGCCGCCAACGGGTGCGCGCGAAAGCGCGTCTACCACCACGTTGTTCTTACCTCTCCTGTAGCGCACGGTAAAGTCGTAACGCTGGAGAAGTAGCGCCCATCGCGCTAGGCGTCCGCTCGGCTCGCCTAGGCGTCTCAGCCATGTGAGTGCCATGTCATCAGTCTCAATCACGAAAGCGACTCCGTCGACGTAGTAGTCGAACTTCCGCAGAGCGATGATAATCGCGAGACATTCCTTCTCTGACACGGAATAATTCTTCTCTGCGGGAGTTAATGAGCGGCTGGCGAACGCCACCGGCCTCAGGCTACCTTCGTGCTCCTGAAGCAGAACTGCTCCTAAGCCCAAGTCCCATGCATCCATGTCCATCACAAATTCCCTGTTCAGGTCAGGCAGCCTCAGCTATGTGGTTTCCGCCAGCGCATTCGTGAGGCCTCGCAGTGCAGCCTCTTGCTCGGGATCCCAATGCCACTTAACACCTTTCCTTAACAAACCGTTAATGGGGCTTGCAGAGCGGCGCAATCTGGGATAAACTGGCGATAAAAGTTCACCATCCCCAGAAAGCGTCTCAGTCCGCCTACATCTGTCGGCGAGGGGAACTTCCGAATCGCCCGGAGTTTTTCCTCGCACGGCAGAAGGCGTCCATTGTCTAGCGTGAACCCTAACAAGATTATTCGGATCGCCGCTATCTGAGTCTTATTTGGGTTCAAAGTGATTCCCGCAGACCTCAGTCTTTCCAGTACTTCCCTGAGATGACGTAAGTGCTCCTCAAAGGTTGCCGAATGCACCACAATGTCATCTAGGTAGGCAAGAGCATAGTGCCACCTTGCATCACCTAGGACACGGTCCATAAGGCGCTGGTACGTCGCCGGAGCTCCAACCAGGCCAAATGGCATTCGGGTAAACTGGAAAAGACCCCTGTGACAGGTGAATGCAGTCTTCTCTCTGTCACCGGGATCCATCTCCACCTGAAAGTATCCTCTACTAGCATCAAGCGTAGTAAAGTACTTCGCTCCGCCAACATTGGACACGATCGAGGGAATACTCGGAAGTGGATAGGCATCCTTCCGCGTCACCTCGTTCAGGCGGCGATAGTCCACACAAAGGCGGGTAGTTCCGTCCTTTTTGGGCACCAGCACCACAGGAAAACCCCAGGGGCTGTTTGAACGTTCCACGACACCTGTATCGACAAGTTCATCCAGAGCGTCATCAAGCGCTTTCCTCTTAGCCAAGCTGACTGGCCGGAGATTGCACTTTCAAGGAACGGAATCGCCTGTCTCAATTTTGTGCCTTACTAGCGTAGTACAGCCAGGCCGCCCAGTGAATACTGCGTCGTACTCGTACAAGAGCTGAGACAAGCGCGCTTTTTCCTCCCTTGACAAACTGCTCAAGTTGTTCAGCAGAGGGTGGGGAGGCCTGCCTTCCCCCGCGGCGCAGAGTGCAACCGCAAAAGGGGCAGGGGGTCGCGCGGGAGGGGAGTCAGTCCCCTCCGCGCCTTTTCTCTCGGCGCGGTTGACCGGCGAATTTGTCTGCCCGGCCAAAGGCGTTTCGAGGAGCTTTTTCGGGCGCTTGTTGCGTACGTCTGCGCGCGTAGCATCTGATAGCAAGGGTACTTCTGATGCTTTTAAGGTTGAACGAAAGGTTTCAGGGTGCCACATGCTCGCTTCCTATATCCTCCGTTGCAGACGTCAATAACAATGCCCGTCTTAGCGAGGAAGTCTCTACCAAGAATGATTGGGACCGACAGGCCGGGGAGGTGGGTGAGGCGCTGGCGCCTGACTCGTTTCTCACATCGCACCACAAGCCGCGCGGTACCGCTCACGTGCGCCGTGCCGCTGGCTAGTCGGAAGGCGAGGTTGCTCTCTCGCAACCGGATCCCGCTCCGACGGAGATGATCGCATACCTCGTCGCCAAACAACGAAGCGGACGCTCCTGTGTCTAGCAAAGCCATGAACTTACGCCGGACGACAGTAAGCTCAATAAGTGGCACTGGCGTGTCGCTGGGGGGACCAAAACGACAGGCCAACGGGGCCAGGAGTTCGTGTGACTCACTGAGCACCGCTGTTGACGCCGCCGGCTGTGCAGTCTTGCTCAGCGGCGGCTCCGCTCGTTTCCCGAAATCGCGTGCTCTCGGGCAGCGGGGCGCCTGCATTCCCTGGCGTAGTGCCCTGGTTGGTTGCACCGGTAGCAGAGGGCAGTCGGCCGTAGTCGGGCGGGGCTGCTGTCGCCGCGTGCCGATTGACCGTACCTCCCGCCGGGTTTACCGTTGCAGGTGCGCGTTGCACTTGCGTCCTCGTGTCGGGATGGCGACCACGATTCTGCGTGTCTTGGCCTGGCGTAGCGTGTGCTGTACGCATGGCATACGTGTACGGGTCGAGAGCTCGGTCAGACAGGTCCCAACCGTTCCTCGTTTGTCCGTCACTGAATGCAACCATTTCGGCTCCCCGGGAACGAGGTCGAAAAGTGCCTCCGTTCCAGGCGCATCGCGGCTCAAGTGCGTGCGACGCCGGCGGGGGTGGCCGATAGGTGCGCGAAGCGAGTATGTCCGCCTGTATGCGCTTGGCTGCCGAGGCGAGCTCGTCAAAATCTCTGAACTCCTCGTAGGTAGGCTGCAAAGGTAGGTTGAGCTTGTCGCGTGACACGCTCTACCTTCTCGCCGTTCAGAGCCGAGCATACATGGCAGTAATTGAATTACAGTAATGAAATTACTGTATTTAATTACTTTTCTCGGTAATTTGTAATATAATGAATTCCTTTTTCGGGTTGGTAATTTAGTAATGTAATGAATTACTTTTTGGCAGTAATTTCGCAGCAAAAGTAATTAATTCCTTTCGAAATTACTTTTACTAAAATGCGCCACTACTCCTTCAATAGACGACGAAGTAGAGTGCCGCGAAAGCAGGAACGGCGTGCGGCAAGTGAAGCCAGCGTAACGGATCGGCAAAGGGGGACAGAGTTGTGCAGAACAGTTGGTCTGAGACCTTAACCATACTCGAAGCAGCAAGATACAAGGCATCAAGGGAATGCTGGAGAGATGGTGCAATAAAGCTGGAGCTGAAAACCAGTATGGAGCGCGGCGTAGCGGCACTCCCTGCTGCGTCGGCTAGGGCACAGTGGTGCCTGGTTACACTATACACCACGGGGCGAAGGAGGATTGGGGTTGGGGGAGATAGGCAGAAGGGTCCATGACGTGAGGCACCGTGGCTTGAGCATTACTGAGCAGTGAGCACAAATGTGCCGACATCGATTCTTGGGACTGCGGAAGCATAAATAACCTAGCTTCTCGGGCCCTTCAAATGGCCGAGACAGCTCCGGGCCAGCAAGACGCTGGGTTCGCCGGTCATTTCAGTACCGTTCGACCGT
>JAJIZL010018588.1:44672-69288 GCA_023969395.1 Amblyomma maculatum | reverse complement strand
GACGTGAGGCACCGTGGCTTGAGCATTACTGAGCAGTGAGCACAAATGTGCCGACATCGATTCTTGGGACTGCGGAAGCATAAATAACCTAGCTTCTCGGGCCCTTCAAATGGCCGAGACAGCTCCGGGCCAGCAAGACGCTGGGTTCGCCGGTCATTTCAGGACCGTTCGACCATGTTCTTTTTTTTTGTGGTAGTCTTGTTTTTGTAATCGCACGTACTGTAGGAGAGAGAGAGAAGGAATAGCTCTCTGGGACGGAATTTGGCGGGAAGACGAAAGAATGTGGGTGCTTCGCGCCTGGAGAACAAGTTGTTTTGCTTAGTAACTTTGCTTAGTTTTTGCATGGATGGAAACTAGAAAGTAATTTAAAAGTAATTTATTTACTCAGCAGAAGTAATTGTAATGTAATTTCATTACTTTTTGGGAGCAGTAATGAGTAATGTAATTTAATTACTTTTCTGGGATTTTCAGCAAAGTAATCAGTAATGTAAATTAATTCCTTTTCAAAAGTAATTTTGCCATGTATGGAGCCGAGGGGTATGCGAGACGATACAACTCGTCCATTGCCCTCACGTACTCGAGCAAGGACTCGTCCTGATGCTGAGTACGGAGCTCCAGCTCGCGCCGCAGACGCCGTTCGTAATCTGCGGGCAAGAATTCCTCGCGAAACCGCGTTCGGAACTCATCCAGCGTGCTTGACCGGTGGCCAGTGAGGCGGAACCAGCGGGCAGCCTGATCGGTCAGTGATACTGGCACGACGCGTGTCATAATCTCGCCATCGGGAAGCCATGTCGCCTGCTGGTAAGTCAGCATGCGGTCCAGGTACTCGTTGGCACTGATACGATCATGATAACCGCTATAACTGGGCAAAACCACATCTAACCTCGGTCTCGCAGCTGGCGCGGATGTGTGCAGAGTCGTCTGCACGACACCCGTGAGGCTTTCTATGAGGCGCAAAGTATCGCGCAGCCTAGCCTCTTGGGGATTGGTCTGGCCAGAGAAATCTGGCTGAACGACCGGCTGGGATGTGCAGGGTAGCGGCCGCTCCGTGCACTCCATACCTCGCGGCATAGCGCTTGGCGAAAAGTGCCCTGCGTCGCCGCGCGTCTAAGTGAGTGCGTCGCGTGAAGCACAGCTCGGCTCAAACGATACGAGGTCACTGGGGCTAGCGTCAGCCTCTGTGAATGGAACGGCTGTAGCAGATACAGCCGCGCCGATAGGTTGCCGTTCGGAAGCCATATCGGAAAGCATTAGCAGAGACTGAAAGTCAGACATGCTCGCTTCCATGGCCTGTCTGTGTCGAAAACCCGATACACAGACACTCGGTTTGTCGCACCTCTGACCCCACGTTCGGGCGCCAAGATATGGGGGTTAATCTCGCAAGAATGCGCCACGGGGGGACTAGACGGTACAGTCGCCTTCTAGTCCCGACGTGCAGCCCTAACAGACAGAGCTGTGACCCCCAACCCGCGGTGCGAGAAGTCGCTACTGCGGCGGGTTCGAGCCAGAGGGGACAGACACCGAGTTACGTACTCGAACAGTTTATTGTGCTCGGGTAACGGCAAGGAAAATACACTAAAGAACAACCGCCGTGTAGCGAGCGAACGCCGCGTACGGGGGTGAAATAGAACCACCTAAGGGGGAAGTACGCACGAGGAGTGAAAGGTAGTCTGCTCACCTGCCTGCGGCTTCGGGCTCACGGCCCGCGGCAGTCAGTGCGCGCTGGACCAGGAGCAGAGGGTGAAGGCGGCGGTCTCCCGACGGGAATGCTGATCCATGCGCGTGCACGCCCAACCGTCAAAAGACACCGAGGGAGCTGCGACAGACGCGCATCAGTTGAAAGCCGTGTGACAGTTGACAGCCGTGTGGTGCGGACGCGTGTTCCATCGCTCCTCCGATTGCACGTGGCTACCGGACACGGACGGACTGGCGACAGCGGGAGCTTCCGAAGCGTCAAATAGGTGAGTTCTTTCTTTTATTAACTTTATTTCGTTTTCAGCTAGTTAGGTTAGGTGCAGCCAAAAGAATAGATTTTAGCTCTTGGTCCTAGCGGCCTGGTTTTTCGTGCCGGCAGCTAGGTTTTCTTGGCGTTCATTGTTTAGCTATCTTGTTTGGATAAATAATTTTCTTTCTAGGCTATTGGCATTAGCAGAATTGGTTTTTAACGCGTGTTTGCTAGTCGTTTCTTGTGTCTTCTTTTGGCAATTTGTATATTCTAAGAATTCGTAATAGTTATAGTTCAGTCGATGAGCGCTTAAGATGTGCAATCAAAAGAAGGTAAAGTGTACTCAGTGTGAGGCGCAGGTTAATCTCAAAGAAACGTGTTTTGACTCTGTAGGTGAAGCGGAAGGCAGCGACTTTTTGTGTCGGTGTTGCGTACTGAATGCACGTCTAGATAGATTTGATCAAGAAAGGGGCAGTTTAGTGTCTCGTGTGGAGGATTTAGAGAATGAAGTACGTTTGCTAAGAACGGAAAATCAGAAACTGCTCGGACAGCTTACTGAAATTGAAGAGAAAGGGGCCGACTTTGTCCTTGGAACCAACAAGGACGAACATTCCAATGCGGGCCACGTGGCTGGGGCCAGCACTGGCATGGAAGGCATAAGCAAAGTAGGTCAGGCCGATCCGAACCGTCAGAGTTATTTAGAAGCAGCTAAGACGCCGGAAAAAAAAGGAAGAAGTAACGAAGAATGAAAATCCCAGTGATAAGGACACAGATAACCGAAAGCAGGAGCCAACAGTTGGGAGAGGGAGAGAGAAGGCCCAGGTGCGTATCGCCGGAGATTCTAACATGAACAGGTGCAAGCGAGATATCTTGGAACGTGTAAGGGGTGATAAGAGAGTGTTGGTTGGAGCCTTCCCAGGGAGAACAATGAAGGCTGTGCTAAAAGAGAGTAAAAATAGGCTGTTGAAGAATTCCGCAGAGCGCAGTATGGTAATAGTAGCCGCGGGTCTAAACAATGTCCTAAATGGTGACGCTGCAGGAGTGGTGGAAAGCTTAGCTAAGGGAGTTGACGAGATCAGGGAGATAGCACAGCAGACGCAGATAGTTGTATGCACAGTACCAGAGGTGCTAGGATTGAACGGAAAGATGGAAAAGGACGTGGTGACAGTTAATCAGGACATAAGAAAGTTAAGCATGGAGAAGCGTTTCGAAGTGGTTGAGGTAAACTGGGAGGTACATAAAGCAGGTTTTGGTAGGGCTTTTCAGCGAGATGGCATTCATTTTAACAGAAGGGTCGGAGCAGAGATCGGCTGGCGCCTGGCAGGCAGGGCTGTAGCTTTTTTAGGGTGTCCGCTAGGACTCCATGCACAGAGGTAGTTAGAAGTTAAGCAGAAGAAAGTGTAATAATGGAGGCTGAGCCCCCAAAAATGGCAAAGAGTAGGTCGAGAAAGAAAAGTAAAAAAAAGAAATTTAACACTAAGATCAGCTACATAAACATGCAAGGAGGTATAAAAAGAGCGAAATGGCTAGAGATGGAACAACAGTTGAAGGATGACAAAATAGGTGTGTGCGCTCTTTGCGAGACTCATCTCAGGGATCTAGAAGATCCGCCGTTTATAGAAGGCTACGTCTGGGAAGGGTGCAACAGAACGAGAACGGAAAGAAAGGGTGGAGGGGTAGGTATGTTGATACACCAGGGAACAAATTGTCAAAGAATTAAATCATCTTGTAAAGAACATATCTGGGTTTCAGGAACCATTGCCGGCATGAGGACATGGCTAGGGGTAGTTTATTTAGGAACAGGACATCAATGCAGGCAAGAAAACAGGGATCTTGTTGAATGTCTCAGCGACGATATAAGCCAGATTGGAAACGGGGCCAATATTATTCTGCTGGGGGACATGAACGGCCACATCGACGATCTGGATGGATACACGGATTGTAACGGGAAGCTAATGCTAGATTTCTGCGAGCGACATGATCTAGTTATAGTAAATAGAGAAACTAATGTGAAGGCCAAATCACGTGGGAATTCCGCAACAGGCAGATGACCATTGACTATTGTCTAATGTCGCAGGAAATTTATAGCAAGGTCACAAAAATGGAAATAGACGAAGAAGGGGAGTGTAGTCTGGGAAGTGATCATAAACGTATTAGTCTGCAGATGGGGCCCTTGATGAAAAGAGAAATGGATCTTAGACAAAACGTAAACGCAAAATTAAACGACGATCAAATAGCGCAGATAGCAGCAGACATAGAGGAAGCAATAGAGAAAAGCCCCATGGAAGACTGGGATTATGAACAGGTAGAACTACTCATAAGGAGTAAAATTCAGGAAGTTAAAGTAGCAAACCGCTGGAATGGAAAGAGGAAGCCACGGAGCTGGTGGAATAAAGAAATCAGGGAAGCTATTGAACAACGACGGGCTGCTTCAAGGGAACACCGAATGGCAAAGAAAGCTCAGGCTTCTCAGGAGGAAATCGACCAAAAATGGGAGTCATATCGGCAAAAGAAACTTCAAGTGCAGGCCCTCGTCCAAAGTAAAATAAGACAGTTCACCGATCGCTGGATGGCTGGTATACACGATGCATCTAGAGGCGGAGCAAGAAAATTCTGGAACCATATAAGCTGGCTAGGGAAGAAGACTCAAAGAAAGCAAGATCGGATTCAAGATAACGAGGGAAATTGTTTAAAGGGAGACAACGCAGTGAACTACATTACATCAGTTATAGCCGAGTCATTTAAGAGCGACGATAGGGCAATCTCCGCAAATCAGGAAGCAAAACAAGGTAGCAGAATACAAAGCACCTTAGAACTGACCAATCTAAACTGAAAAAAGCAGAAAAAAATATTCCTAAAAACACATCTTCAGGAATAGATGGAATTCCGATCAAGCTGATTAATGAACTCTGTCCAAAAAGTAAGGAAACGTTGTTAAAAGCTCTGGAAACAGTCATAACGAATAAGCAAATTCGGGACAGCTGGCGGCAGAGTAAAATGAATTTGATTTATAAAGAGAAAGGAGACAGGATGAACATAAAATCCTACAGGCCGATTACCATAACATCTGTTATGTACAGGTTAGCCATGCAAGCGGTGAAATTCATGGGTTGAAAGTAACAAGATACTCGGAGAACTTCAGAACGGCTTTAGAAATGGTAGGCGCTTAGATGATATCCTGTTCGTGCTTACCCAATGCATCGAAATATATAGAGTGGAAAACAGACCTTTGTATTTGGCCTTCCTGGACATAAACGGGGCGTACGACAGCGTAAGCAGGGAACTCCTGTGGAACATATTAAAAGAAGAAGGTATAGGTTATGAGATAATAGAGTTCCTACAGGAAATATACCGGGATAACAAAGTAGAAATTACGTGGGAAGGGATAAGAAGTACGGAGGATGTCAAAGTATGCAAAAGATTAAGACAAGGTTATCCTCTATCACCGGTGCTGTTTATGCTTTATATGATAAACCTGGAACGGAAGATACAAGACAGTAACCTAGGTTTTAACCTGTCATATAGATTAGGTGGAAAGGCGGTAGAGCAGCGCCTCCCCGGTTTGATGTATGCAGACGATATTGTGCTGCTAGCTGAGAGTCTGGAAGAATTGCAAACTCTAGTTAAGTATTGCGGAGACCAAGGGGGCGCTCTAGGCTTCAGTTTCAGCGCAGTTAAGTCGGGTCTGATGATTTTCAACGGCTCAACTAATCAGGGTATTAAAATACAAGGCCTTGAAATACCTAGAGTAGCAGAATATAAATATCTGGGGGTATGGGTAAACGAAGGATTGGCATACATTGGAAAGCATGAGCAGTCACTTAAGGCCAAAGGGCGAAGGAATGCCGGGATAATGAAGCATAAGGCATTGTGGGGATACAATAGGTATGAGGTTTTGAGGGGTATTTGGAAAGGAATTATGGTGCCCGGACTTAATTTCGGAAATGCGGTTTTGTGCCTAAAATCAGAGGTACAGTCGACATTAGAAAGAAATCAGAGATCCGCTGGACGATTAGCACTAGGTGCCCACGGCAAAACTACAAATGAGGCGGTACAGGGAGATATGGGCTGGGCATCTTTCGAAGTGCGGGAAGCTCAGAGTAAAATATATGAGGAACGCCTGAGGAAATTGGACAGTAACAGATGGGCAGCTAAAGTATTTAAATACCTGTACCTAGAAAGCGTTGACTCACAATGGAGGAAAAAAACTAGGAAACTAACTAGTAAGTATGCTAGTAACAAGGACGGAGAAATAAGGAGCATTAAGCAACAGGTGAAAAACACAGAAGGTAAAAATTGGATAAATTCGATGGAAAAGAAACAGAGTGTGGAATTATACCGAAAGTGGAAAATGCAGATCAGGAAGGAAGATTTCTTTGATAACTCAAGAGGCAGTGCCCTACTTTTTGAAGTTAGATCAGGGTGCCTTAGAACACGCAGCTACAAAAAGAAATTTAACAATGGAGATGACGCATGTGTTGTATGTGGAAACTCCAGTGAAACAATTGCCCATATTATACTCGAATGTAATGGTATCCATCCGGAAGTTGGGGCAGGCGAAATCACTGTTCCTGAAGCTCTGGGGTTTAGAGATAACAGTGGCCGGGTGAATAAACCAGCGGTGGAAACTAGCAAAAAACGGCTGGAAGATTGGTGGCTTAAAAGCAGAGAAGTGACATAATGTTAGTAATAAATAGAATGATGGTTTAGTTAACCATTCTAAATCAATAATTAAGATATATGGAGAAAAATGAGCATGATAGCTACTGCTACCACCCCGTTTCAAAGGGGACGCTCCTATATTCCATCCATCCATCCATCTCACCTCGGCTCGGGGAGAGGAGGTTTCCCGGGTATGCCGGTAGGAAAGAAGGAAACCCGTGCGGTGTCGCCGCGGGAGCCTGGGAGGATGGGAGGGTGGCCAGTGTGCCCTCTCCTCGCGGTCCTCCCCAAGAGCGCACGTAATCACGCGTGTTAACTACGCGCGGCCCTTTATAATGGGGGCAGGGGATTATGAATCCCCACAAGGTATGTAATTATGTACAAGCACGGTAACCTATATGAACACAAGCGTGTGTGTTGTACGGCGCAATGCCTCTGCTTCGTAATTTAGTAAGAGAAAGCCTCCTTACAACGTGCGAAATGTGACTGTGCCTAAACGCGAACTAAGGCGGTGAAAGTTATCGAACTTTAATATGTAATCATTAGAGAAATACTTGTCAAAACACTTGGATCTCAAGTGCGTAGCTTTCCGAAAGCTGCTTACGGCTGTAAACACAAATAGTAATCTTCTAAATAGCAGGCTAAACCATTGCGCCGCTCACGTTGGACTGAACATTATATGAGTCTTGTTTTCAATTATCTGCAAAGACGAAAGGTGTAACCAAAAGAAAGCGAACGATGATTGCCTTTTCTAACTGTGTGATTCAATAACTTTGTTTCATGCAGTGCAATCCACGACAAACCGCGGGAACGCCATGCGGCCCAAACTGCGTGTGCGTCTGGAGCCCAGGCCGTAATGGGGGGCGACGTAGACCCCGTTGAGTCACTAGGACTTCTCGCGTCGGTTAGGTCAAAAGCTGGCGCATGACAATAAATGTCATGAACCTAAAGTTTCATTAAAATATATACAAAAATGCCCTCACGTCTCCTGTAATAATATCAGTGAACATGTGTTAAATGAAATGAGAAAATCACGTTTGCGCACAATTGCTTTCTCGAGGGACCAGTTCTGGACTCCTTTACTATTATTTGGAGATTATTTTCAATATACGAAAACAAATCAAAGCCACTTCATGGATGATTTCATTACCAGAAAGACAAACAAATGTCTAATTGTTGGGGCTCTAAGTGAAATCTTGTTCAGACCTCTTCATGGTGACGCCTTTTTTCTTAACCATAAAAAAATAATTCAAAAGAGAGTTCTTTATCTGCACTATTTAGTGCACCTAACCGAATAATTTCTGCAATTAATATGTATTTTACTGAAGAAAATGTTGCTGTGGTTGCAAATTCCTGCATTTACCAGTATAGTGCAAAGGAGGTGATATTGGGAAACAGACTCTTCTCTATCAATAAAGAAATGTTCATTATATATTCGGAATTAAACACGGCCAGTTATTATATCAGATAAATCTATTTTAGCTTTGCCCCATCACAATTTTTCAAAGTCAATATCATTGCATTAATGTTAGTAGACCTGCTTTGACAACTGTGTATACCTCAACAGAATATTAAGTGTATGTACGTACATTTTTAAAGACATGAAACAAACACTGCAGAAAACAATGATGTTTTAAGATTTTATCAATTTTATGCGAGAAGTCATTGTCAACTGATCGTAAATTCTCCGAATAGACTCCAACATCAAGTCAACAAAAATAGCGCAGAGACAGGACAAGGAACAAGCAAGAGCACACACGAGCACTGTTCTTGCTTGTTCCTTGTCTTGTCTCTGCGCTATTGTTGCTGACATGTGTTACCAACAAGCCCAAAGTGACACCTTAATAGCAAACATCAAAGGTAATAATTCGACTATAACGTCTTGAAATGGTGTGACACTAGACGATTCAAGGATTGTAGGAAACAATTCTAAAATCCATAGCCCCCACAAATTTATTGCATGTTTCCTTTGTAAGCTTCGATAAAAGAAATATTTTAGCGCACAGTAGGACAATCAGGCAACTTAACCTGCGCCAATCTGTGTGTGAAATGGAAATAAACATAGACTGTCAAGTACTGCAGCAACAGTTTCTACGTTGTTAAGCACTTCTCTAATTGGGCCGTTCATAATGCAAACAAAATCCCATTTTCCTGTCAAGACATGTAATACATACCAATGCATACTCTGCATTCTCGACTGATAGCACCTCCGCCAAATTATGACAGAAGAGGCTAGCAACCAATGATCTTTGTTTCCTTCGGCCATTATGTACTGATACGTATCTGTACGGATTCTCACCAGACAGTATTTGATATTCACCCCTTTATAATGAAAAAGGAATAAGACCTATTAGATTTACAAAAACACGTTATGTGACATCGACAAAGATTAGTAGTGTTTATAAAAAAGATCTACGTTATGATTACCATCTCGTATTGTTGTAGAGGTGTTATACCCGTATTTCTGTTCAGCTTTGTTACTTCGATTTGAACCTCTTGAAAAAGAGCAAGAAATTAACACCCTTTGTTAAAGCGACAATCATATGAACCTCGTGAAATCCAACCTGAACGTAAATTAAGTGCTTGATGTTTGTCTGAAAATACGTATTGCCGGCTGCTACAAACTCCGGTTTTATGACCACATAGCTACATAAAACATCTGAACAAAGCCACAAATCTTCTGTATTTATTTTACCGAGCTCACGGGAAAAGAAAACATCGGAATCAAAAAACAACCGAGGAATGCCGCGTGGAAACCGAGTACAAATCCCGGTGGCTATCTCCACAGCCGGCTAGTCTACGCATTTCACTGTCACCTTCTCACTCTATGTGTTGCATGTATTGATCATCACCGACTTCCATCCGTCCGTGATGGATTCAATTACACCACTGGAGGATTTTTCAATAAAGAATCGTAACTTTTAGAGACGGTTAGACACACTGACGTTGCACACTCGCAAAAGTTGGGATGAGCCCTGTATAACTCACTTAAAAATTCAGACCCGATAATTTGGAATTCGATATGCTACCTGGCCTACCTCTAAAATATGCTTCCGCTTACAAATGTTTTCAGCTACATATCCAGAACATTGTGTAACGTATAGTTATGTCTCTAGCACTGGCGGGGTGTCGCAGTGGTTACGGTAATCGACTACTGTTCCCAACGCTGCAGAATCGGATTCTGGCCTCGGCGGCCGCTTTTCGGTGGTGGCAAAAAACAAGGTGCCCGTGGGCTGTGCATTGTCAGTCCATGTTAAAGAACCTCAAGTGGTCAAAATTTCCGGAGTCCCTAACTATTGTGCCGCTCATAGCCTGAGTCATTTTGGGACGTTAAACCCCACAAACCAACCAAAGATATGTATGTAAGGACACGTACGATTTGCACGCTGTAGCTCTGTAATACATTAGCTTGCGGAGTGGAACCATAGTTTTGATTCTCATTCTGAAGTTTACATTGCCTGAACAGCGAACAATCAGCCACAAGAGGAATATTTGCCGCAAGTAAACTGGTGTAACATTGTCCCTTAACGGAGCACTGAAGAGAGCTGCTGGATATTTGTTATTTGAAAACTACCAGAAATTGATATTTTAAGAGAAGGTGTTGATATTTTTCTAGGGATAAAAACAAATTTCCTGCTTAGAAATTTTGATCACTATATCTGAAGCTTCTTTTTCAGCAATTGTAGCATAAATTAGGCAGGAGGGTATATATGTACTTTTCAACTGATTTTCGCAACCTAATGAACGGGGTCTCTCTAACTAGGCTGGATTTTTCTTTCGGTAGCGGCCACAGATTTGTTGCTGGGGATAATGGGTGGCACTTCAGTTCTCCAGCCTCACATCCTGTGCTGCGATTTTCAAGTGGAACGGGACTTTAAGAGGTGTATGAAGATCTTCAAAAAGCGGACGCCTGGGGATCAAGACCTTGAGTCTCTGCGACTGTACGCTCGTACATTAAAGCTAATGTCCACGTTAGAAGATAAAAGCCAACCAACCACACAATCACATGCATACGCGTTTCACTTATCTGGGAAAGCATACACTCAGAAATAGTCATGCAGTAACGGGCGAGAAACGTGAGAATTGGTAGAAATATCTGACACAAATGGAAACAACTATTTTAATACCAAAACCATGAAATGGAACGAAATATTGCCGCGAAACCTTGAAAACAGCATTTGTTGTTTTTTAACAGCCGCCGGCATACAGGCTTATCACTCTGATTCTGGACCGCGTATCAGTTCCGTAATCTTTCTTTGTTATTGCTCGATGTCACGAGTCACACCTTTATCAGTTTTGTTGTAGCGCAAGATCCACGAGATCTGTCTCGAAGGTTCCGGCCACTCGGGTGTCTTTCAACAATGTTCCAGCCCGTGCTGGTAGCTGTTTGCAACGTTATCTAGATTGTTCTGTGCAGCCTTTAAGTTGAGCGTTGACGAGTGTGACGGGCATTCTTTGTTCGACGATCGACCAACACGTTTGCTGCTATCACCGCCGCCGAGTTGCTTAGTTCTTTTGCGGGCGCAAGTCAGCCCAATAAAGAGTTTCTTCAGTGCAACCATCGACCCTTCATTTGTGTCGCCTACCTTGTCACCCCTACGTGACATCTGGTGGAGGTGCTGCCTTTGATCCTTCAAGCGAAGACCCAAGCCATGTTCCTGTCGCCCTGGAAGACCAGCATACAGGTCACCGAGCCAGCCGCCGACTTCAAGGCCTACAACCCGAACACGGTCTGCTGCCTGACCCTAATCAATCTCGGAAGGCATCGACGCTGACAATGGCCCAGCCTACTACAGCACCGGTTGCTTTCGTCCAACCCCGTGAGCCCTCCTGCTTCCACAGAGGACCGGATGAAGATGCTGGAGACTGGATGGACCTTTTCGACCGTGTGGCAGAATTCAACGGCTGGAACGACGCTGCAAAACTCAGGCAGGTCTACTTTGCTCTTCAAGGACATGCCCGAGTTTGGTTCGAAAATCATGAGGCAGCTATGAAGGATTGGGAGATTTTCAAGGAAGCGTTTTTGACTGCCTTTTCAAGCATCTTCCGAAAGGAAAGAGCCCAGGCTCTTCTTCAGTCAAGACTTCAACTTACTGAGGAGCCTGCCCTGGCTTATGTTGAGGAGATGAGGCGCCTCTTTCGCCGCGCCGACCCTAATGTCACCGAAGTTGAGAGAGTCAAATTTTTATTGCGAGGCGTCAAACAATCGCTTTTTGCAAGTCTTGTCCGAAATCCGCCAAAAACCCTGGCAAATTTGAAACGGAGGCGTCTACTATCGAGAAGACGTTGGCCACCCGGATGCGCCACTACGAGCGACCACTTAAGTCGGACTGCTCAACCCACTACCCCAACGCATCTGCAAGCGGAGAGAACCTAGCTCGGGATCTCATCCGGGAGATCGTGCGAGAGGAGTTCCGCCGAATGCTACCATCATCGCAACAACCGCAGGTGGCGACGCTAGCGGACGTCGTCCTTGAAGAATTTCAGCAGGCGCTGGGCGTTCCAGCGATGGACTATGCAGCTGCATTACATCGCCCTATGCCCCGACGTGATCAGTTTCTGAGCTCTCGCCGCTACCGTCCTGTTCCTGAAAACCGCCCCTTGGCCCCCGCCCACCAAGCCTACCAACGACCCCCAAACCCCAGGAAGTGCGACGCCTGGAGGACTGCAAACAACCGACTATTATGCTTCCACTGCGGTGAGGCCGGCCACATTCTGCGCCGCTGACCGTACCGACGAATCGGTCTCCGCTGATTTGCAGTCGACGCTCCACGACCACGCCCAGGTTAACGACAACAAGAAATTGACAACTATCTACGTAGCGGTGAGGTTGCGCCACCAAGCCGTCGGTTCAGATCTCCATCGCCGTACAGGGCCCGCTTTGCGTCGGCAGGCCGTACCTATGATGAGAGTATACGCGGAAGGTCCCCAAGCCCGCGCACGGGAAACTAAACAGAGCAACCTTTGGAGGTGAGGTTGCTCAACGGCGAAAAGACGAACATCCTCCGCCGCAGACGACCACTAACGACGACGCAGCCATTTCACCGCCGCTCCACACGACGTCATCGACGACAACACGACCAGAGTGCAAGCAGACACCGCCGCTCAGAGAAGTAACAGCGGTATGCTCTGGCCATGACCTGAAGAAACGACGGAGCCGAGATCGGACACTAAGGCCCACGTGCAATGCGAGGACGCGAACAAGTGACCTTGAAGTTGACATCGACGGTCGCAGAGTCACTGCCCTAGCAGATACCGGAGCTGACTATTCAGTCATTATTGGACCGTTAGCCTCTCAGCTCAGAAAAGTTACCACCGCCTGGGATGGCCCGCTGATTCGCACCGCAGGTGGCAACCTGATTACTCCATCGGAACGATGTACTGCAAGAATAAACGTAAATGGGCGTACTTACCCCACCAGCTTTGTGGCCTTGCAGCCGTGTTCCCGCGACGCGATTTTAGGCATGAACTTCCTAAATGAAAATAGGGCTATCATCGACCTCCGATCCAAGCTCATCAAGCTCTCTGCAGACAAAGCCATACCTGCTACGACAACTTCGACGCAACACATCGCTCTAAACGTCCTCGACGGAGAATTGACCGTGCCGCCCCGATTAAGCGTCGCCGTCAGCGTAGGTAGCACAGACACCTAACCGCTGAAGCCATCGTCAAAGGAAATATCGAATTGCTCTTGGAACGAGGTATCGGCATCGCAGGAGGCATCGCGAAATTCCGGAGAGAACAAACTCAGGTGCTGGTAACAAACTTCACTGAAGAATACCGGCATCTCAACAAGGGCGCGACCATCGTTTTCTCGGCGAAATAGCGGACCTCAAAGACGTATTCGCCCTCCACGACCAACCACTGGAAGACGCACCGGACCAATTCCGTCAGCCCACATTTGACATCAACCCAGTATTGACCCACAGCAGGAAAAACTAGATTCGCAGTCTTTTTCGAAACTACAGGGAGTGCTTCTCATCATCAAAGATACGACCAACACCACTGCCCAAGCACCGCATTATACGCGGACGAACACGACCGATCTCTGCGCCAAATCCCTTATCGTGTATCGCCGCGAGAACTGCAGGCAATTCGCGATGAAGTCGAGGAAATGCTGCGTGATGACGTAATCGAGATATCGAACAGCCCGTGGGCGGCACCAGTCGTTTTGGTCAAGAAGAAAGACAGCACACTTCGCTTCTGCGTTGATTACCGCCGCTTGAACAGCATAAGGAAGAAGGATGTCTACCCGCTTCCCCGCATCGACGACACGGCAGAGTTGACGCAAGCCATCCTGGAATAGTCACACAAGCCATCGACGAACAACTGCGTACCATCCCCAGACCAATGGTCTTACGGAGCGCCTGAACAAAACGATCGCGGACATGATCACTATGTACGTCGACGCTGAACACAAGACCTGGGACGCCATCTTGCCGTACGTGATCTTCGCGTATAACACGGCCGTCCAGGAGACGACCAGAGCGACCCCGTTTAAGCTTGTGTACGGCAGGGAGCCCACGACGACGCTCGACGCAATGCTGCCGCACGTAACCAGCGAAGACAACCTTGACGTCGCCGCCTACCTGCAGCGTGCAGAGAAAGCCCGACGACTCGTACGCCTGCGTATTAAAGACCAACAGCGCACCGACAGCCGACGATACAATTAACGACGACGACACGCAGAGTACAATCCAGGAGACTAAGTGTGGGATTGGACACCAATTCGCCGTCGCAGATTAAGTGAAAAGTTGTTGCGTCGATACTTTGGGCCCCGTACAAAATCGTTCACCGCGTCGGACCGCTGGACTATGAAGTCATTCCCGACGGAATGTCGACATCACAACGGCGACGCGCACGCCCAGAAATTGTACATGTTGTACGACTGAAGCCATATTACGCGCGTTAAAGAATGTGTGGTGTTTAAACTTTGCAGTTTTTTATGCTTAAGTTGCTTTGTTTTGGAACATCGAGGCGATGTTTTTTTTTAAGGGGGGAGTGATGCCGCGAAACCTTCAAAACATTTTTGTTGTTTTTTAATAGCCGCCGGCATACAGGCTTATCACTCTGATTCTGGACCGCGTATCAGTTCCGTAATCTTTGTTTGCTAATGGTCGATGTCGCGAGTCACACCTTTATCAGTTTTGTTGTAGCGCAAGATGCACTGAGATCTGTCTCGAAGGTTCCGGCCACTCGGGTGTCTTTCCACAATGTTCCAGCCCGTGCTGGTAGCTGTTTGCGACGTTATCTAGTTCTCTGCAGCCTTTAAATTGAGCGTTGCTGAGTGTGACGAGCATTCTTTGTTCGACGACCGACGAGCACGTTTGTTACTATCGCCGCCGCCGAGTTGCTTAGTTCTTTTGCGGGCGCAAGTCAGCCCAATAGAGAGATTCTTCAGTGCAAAAATCGACCCTTCATTTGTGTCATCGACCTTGTCACCCCTACGTGACAATATAATTAGTTACATCTCCAAACTGTCACATCAAACCATAGCATAGTCTGCAAAATATGCCGTATTTTATACTAATTATCGTTCGAGTAATATTCTAATAAAATGTTCATTGTTTTTTTCATATATTTGGTTTTTTCAATTACCACATCACACCAGTTGTCTTACGTTGCATGTCAATAATTAAAAGAAGGCGTTATTGAAAGAAATTTGTGGAATTTACAACAACTACCTCTGGAAAAGAATTCTAAAGTAAAAACACGGGAAGCTGTAGTTTCCGGTGTTCATTGGACAGGATTAACCCCGGCCTCCGAGATAAACTCCATTTGAAAGGCGTGCGTGGATGCGGAGGCCACAGGTTTGCGACGTTATCTGGTAGCCACCACGTCAAATGGCTTATCTATAACGCCCCTTAAACCTGGTTGTAACCAGCGATCGAAATCTAGCACTGGGATGGCTGTGTGGTTAAGAAGGTCCCCTACAAAATTCGAGGCTCGGGTTAGAACTAAGCTTGTTTTATTCACCTGTGATGGTTTTGAAGCGAAAGCTTCACAACGAAATGTAGTTCGAGTCATCGGATATGCACAGTTTTCACCTTGAGGGAGGTTTAAATGTCAATTCCTTATTTTGAGCCTGGTGGTCGCCATGTGACTTTAGAACATAGTAACAAAGGCAGTAATCCCCTTCAAGGTTCACTGCCTTGTCGTGGCGAAGGGGCTTGCGAAACTCGATGAAGTCGTGAGCTCTGCTGTGTAGGGCCGCCCAAGATAGACAGGTAAGGGCAGAGAGTTCTGACAAAATGTGATTCACTGGAGATGGTAATGGCAACCCACTCCAGTATTTCCTACCAAGAAAACCCTATGGCCAGTCACAATACCATTAATGATATGGCGCCGTAAGATGAGCCCCCCAGGTTGGAAGGCACACCACATATTACTGAGGATGAACAAAGGGTGATTCCTAGTAGCTCCAGGACGAATGAAGCGGCTGGGCTAAAGCCAAAAGCACGCTCAGTTGTGGATGTGCCGGGAAGCGACCGGAAAGTCCGATGTTACAAGGAGATATATCACATAACAACATGGAATGTAAGATCTATGACGCAAGGTTAACTGGATGTCGTCAAGCGAGAAATGTACAGATTGAACATTTATATCTTCGGTATCAGCGAGCTCAAGTGGACCGGAATGGAAGAATTTAACTCCGGCGACCATTATGTCTTTTATTGTGGGCACGAATCCAAAAGAAGGAATGGGGTCGCTCTCATAGTAAACAGGAGAATGGGCAAAGCAGTGCTAGGGTACAACCCCAAAAACGGCCGAATGATTTCACTTCGAATCCAAGGTCACCCTTTCAACATAACAGTTATCCAAGTCTATGCAGCGACCACTACTGCTGAAGAAGACGTCGTTTCTCACATAGAAGACTGGAATGCTAAGGTCGGGAGTGAAGAAATATCCGGAATTATAGGCAAGTTCGGTCTTGGCGAACCAAATGAAGCTGGGCAGAGGCTGTAGAGTTTTGTCAAGAAAACAACCTGACATAGCGAATACTCATTTTCAACAGCACAAGAGGCGACTGTAGACATGGACTTCACCGGACGGTCTGTACAGGAATCAGATCGATTATATTCTTTGCCGGCAGAGATGGAGAAGCACTATACAAACAGTAAAAACAAGGCCTGGGGCCGATTGTGGCACCGATCATCAGCTTCTTGTTGCCAAAATTAAGCTTCGATTGAGGAAAACGCAGAAAGCTAGAAGGCCTTTCAGGTATGATCTGGATCAAATTCCATTAGAATGTGCTGTGGAAGAGAGGAATCGATTTCAAGAATTAGATCTAGAAGACAGAGAGCCCGAAGAGATGTGGACGGATGTTCGTGATATACTACAAGAAGTTGCTACTAAGGTAGTTCCAAAGCAAAAGAAATGCAAGAAAGCAAACTGGTTATCTCAAGAGGCTTTGCAAATAGCTGAGGAAAGGAGGATGGCAAAAGTTATGGGGGAAAGAGAAAGATGCAAGGTTCTCAATGCGGATTTTCAGAAAATAGCAAGGAGAGATAAGAATGCCTTCCTGAACATACAGTGCCAAGTAGTTGAGGACAACGGCCAATTAAGGAACACAAGAGCTCTGTATAAGACAATCAAAGATATCAAAGGAAGCTTCTGTGCTAAGCTGTGCGTGATAAAGGACAAACGAGGTAAGAACCTCACTGAAGCCTCAGAGATAGAGAAGAGGTGGCAGGAATACACAGAGGAACTGTACAAGAAGGACCCGAATGTGCAAACCCAACAAAGGACGGTAGTGATTACTGATCTCGAGCCGGGAATCCTGAAGAGTGAAGTTGAATGGGCCTTAGCAGCTTTGCTAAGAACAAAGCTAGCGGAATTGATGGCATTCCAGCTGAGTTGCTTAAAAAACCTCAACCATGACGCTGTTAACATTCTGCATACATTATGTCAGAAAATTTGGACAACCCTGCAGTGGCCACAGGATTGGAGGAGGTCGGTTCACATCCCCATTCCAACGAAAGGCAGTGCCAAAGATTGTTTCAACTACCGCACGATCGCGCTTATTTCGCATGCTAGCAAGGTGATGTTGAAAATCCTCCTAGGTAGGCTGCAGCAGTATGTGGATCGGGAGCTTCCGGACGTGCAAGCTGGGTTTCGCAAGGGCAGAAGAACTAGAGACCAAATTGCCAACTTTCGCTGGATCATGGAAAAAGCAAGAGTTCCAGAAACCCATCTACTTCTGCTTTATTGATTATGCGAAAGCGTTTGACTGCGTAGATCACAGCAGATTGTGGCGAGCTCTCCAAGAGATGGGAGTTCCAATTCACCTCATCTGTCTCCTCAGGAACCTGTATGAAGGACAAGAGGCCACAGTCAGAACTGGACATGGTCTTACTGATTGGTTTCCGATTGAGAAAGGAGTGAGGCAAGGCTGCATACTGTCGGCCTGCCTATTTAACCTATATGGAAAGTGCATCATGAGGAAGGCCGGTGTGTACGAGTCTTCAGCTGGAGTGAAGATTGCTGGAAAACGTATCAACAACCTTAGATATGCGGATGATACCACTTTAATGGCAGAAAGTGAAGTGGAACTCAAGAGACTTCTGATGCGCGTACAAGAAGAGAGTGAGAAGTTTGGACTTAAACTGAACATTAAAAAAACAGAGATCATTGGGTCTTGCGCTATCAAGTCCTGGAGCATCAATGGACAAGAAGTGTAAGCTGTGACAGATTTTCTCTTCTTGGGCTCCAAGATTACCTCGGAAGGAGACTGCAGCCATGACATTAGGAGACGCCTGCTTCTGGGAAAGAGAGCAATGGTTAGCAGTGACCGCCTAGTAAAGAGCAGAGACATTAGTCTGCCAACCAAAATCCATATAACTCGTGCTATGGTCTTTCCAGTTGTGATGTATGGATGCGAGAGTTGGACTGTGAAAAAGGCTGACCGGCGAAGAATTGACTCGTTTGAATTGTGGTGCTGGCGAAGACTCTTGAGAGTTCCTTGGACTGCCAGAAGATCAAATCAGTCGATATTGTCGACCATAAACCCTGACTGCTCCTTGGAGGGTCAAATTGTAAAGTTAAAGCTCAGCTACTTTGGTCATCTGATGAGAAGAGAGGAGTCGCTGGATAAAGATTTGATGTTGGGAAAGGTTGAGGGTCGCCGGAGAAGGGGTAGGCAGCGAACGCGATATTTATATGGCATTCTCGAGGCACTGCAGATGAAGTTATGTGATGTTAGGAAGATAGTGAGAGACCGGAAAGCGTGGCGTGACATGGTCCATAGGGTCACGAAGAGTCGGAGACGACTGAAAGACTGAATTGAACTGAACAAAGGTAACCAAGTAGTCCGTGATTACTGTCAAAATCCAGGTCTCGTGACCTGGTCGTCGCCATGCAAATTTGGGCTATAGGCAGGTAGGCCACCAAGTGGCCCGTTACCACCGTCAAGGTTATGGTTACGTGAGGTGACGTCAGCGTGACGTTGGAGTAGAAGACAATATAGGGTGTTGCACAATTAGAGGCGCGATTTAGAATGCTCCTCCTAGCTGAACCGCGGAATCCTTGCAGTTCAAATTTCGCACAGAAAGCCCATTTTGTCGCTAGTATTTATTAATACTACATTTGTTTGGGGTACTTGCCTGATTCGATCAAAAGAAGTCAGATGTTCCCATCGCCTGCGGCGGCGGCGACGCCAGACGAACCGCTGCCCCAGCGATGGGACTGGTGGCGCCACCTCATGCTGCTTTCAACAACTCAAACCTTCTGCCAGAAACGTTCGCCCCCTCGTTTCCTGCTACAGAGTTGTTGTAAGCAGCATGAGGTGGCGCCACCAGTCCAATCGCTAGGGCAGCGGTTCGTCTGGCGTCGCCGCCGCCGCAATCGATGGGAACATCTGACTTCTTTTGATCGAATCAGGCAAGTACCCCAAACAAATTTAGTATTAAAAAATACTACCGACAAAATGTGATTTCTGTGCGAATTTTGAACTGCAAGGATTCCGCGGTTTAGCTGGGAGAAGCATTCTACATCGCGCCTCTAATTCTGCAACGCGCTGTAGAGGGACGATCCGTGTATAAATAAGAGCCCCCTGGGCTCGCGCGCGATGGAAGGAGGACGAACACCCTGCTACACTAGCTCATCGGAACGCGAAGAAGGCACATCTGAATGAGGCCCTGAAAAGGCGGCTTACCGAAGAGACCGATGAAGAAACTGGCTTTTCATATGGAGAAACACACAGTCCGTTTATTCGAAGCTTGGTAATGAGCACAGCCATATATATGAAGCTTTCCCTTCCTTCCTGGGTAAGGCAAAGTTAACCCACTAGCTTTTTTTTAAGTGAAAGAGCGTTACAAGAGGTTACCTAAATCATTGTTTATTGATAATTTCCATCACTCTCTGTTTAGCATTATGAACTTGAAGTACCCGACGGGAAGAGCGTTGGAGCCGGGATACCAGCCTTGGCTTTTATTACCCGCGCGAAGCCACGTGGTGTTTAACCTCACGGAATAGCTTAGCTAATCTAACAGACGGTACAAACAAAATAAATAGACCTTACAAGATACTATATGACTGTGTGGGAGCGTATGAATTGTCCTCGCTCTAATATTGCTTATTGTGTGAGAATTTCTTAGATCTGTATAAGCGAAAATAAATATACATCTTTATAACGTGAGTGTTTTGCGTGAGCAATTACATGCACGCCTCCAATATCATAATATTTCGTCATCATAAATGAATATATTCCCATTACCACTCACAGCATTTCCTGCTGAACACCGTTTCCCTGCTGTGCAAGTCAGTCGTTTGAAGTCGTTTCTCAATTTCTTCTAGCGGTAAAGTGCAATATATGTTACGTTATGCTTGCTTGAATCCCGGGAGCATATCTGAAAAGCGTTTTATAAGGTAAACAAAAAAAATTCTCGTCCTCAAAGTATCTGAACTGTAAATAGGTCACGTAGCCTCGCGAATCGATGGTCGCGAACTGAAGCGGAGCATCGGAAATCACTGACGTAGGGTCACAACACGCCGAATCACGACAGTGCTTCGCGTTTTGGTCCAACCTTTGAATCCACCTTTAGAAACTTCCGCCTCTTAAGCATCAGAAATAGCCTACGTTGTATCGAAACAGCATTACAAGCACTGATTGCACAGATGATAGAAAGAAATTACATGGCATTAGAGATGGCGTGTGCCTCAGTAAATAATGACAGTTGTTTAAGTCAGAATATATTACCTTGTTATTACGCTCAAGCACTCAATCATATAACTCTTTCTGGATTAGAGAGTCATTCCACAAGCAGGCCTCATCACTAGGGGTTGTGGAAGTTAAACCTAATTTTTATCTTCGACAGGAGGAATTGTATCCTAACGATTGGGTTTAACAAGGTTCTTCGTTTCAATTCGTGTTGGCAGCAGTGGTAAAGGTTTCAACCATTTTATTCAATATTAAGCAGTCAGTGTCAATAAGGAAGTTCACGAACCACAATTAGCGGAAGTGTAAAAGAGCGTTTAGACAGACTTGCTATAAAGTGCATGTTTTCGACGGCGGCATTATACCTCAACAGGAATTGGGGATGCGTTAAAAATGAGGTGTACATTGCCAACCCCACGGAAGTAAGAAACCCGATCATGTTTCCGCAAATAAAGGTCATGTTTAAACTGCCTTAGTGCGCTATTGCCTTAAATATGAAAAATAACTGCAGTTCTTTATTCGGCTAGAAAATATATTGTGAGCCTTCCGTGGATGTTCTTTAATTTGTATATGCCATGATCTTCCTCTTTCATTTGTACATACCATCATCATCGTCCCGCGGAGCCGGCTCCGGCACGCGCCTGGTTTTTGTCACCGGATTAAAACGCTAGACAAGGCATCGCTGGCCTTGCCGTCACGACCTTGCCGTCTCAACATAGCCTTCTTTCACAAGTGGTGGAGGTCGAATTCGATCCCCTTGCTGCCTCTCGCTGGAGCTACGTTCCGGTCGCCGTTTGGGAACTACCACCATAACCATGTCCACCGAGAGCAATCCCGACCCGGCCGGACCCTGTACCTCAGCTGCACCGATGCCTCCGACTCTGCCCACACGTCAACGCGACCCACCGCTGTTCGCTGGTCGTCGTGACGAAGACGTGGATGACTGGCTTGACACATATGAACGCTGCAGTGCCTATAACCGGTGGGACGATGCTTTAAAATTCCTCAACGTTTCGTTCTATCTAATTGAGGTCGCCAGAAAATGGTTCATTAATCGCGAACCCCACACTACTAACTGGACCACTTTCAAACAGCAATTCCGCCAATACTTCGCCGACCCGGCAGTTCGGACTGAGATCGCGAGAAACAAGCTCGCTTCCCGCCTTCAAGGTCCCGATGAATCATATGCGTCTTACATAGAGGCTGTTCTTGCACTTTGTCGGCGCATTAGCCCCACCATGACGAAACCTGAACGTGTGCACCACGTCTTAAAAGGGATCAATGCTATGGCATATCACACCTTAGTTGCCCAGAATCCTTCAAGTGTTGATTCAATTATTGCGACCTGTCAACGCCTCGACCAGCTGCAGTCCTCTCGATTACAGCCCGGCTTCGCAACTGGTCCGACCTCTGCTGACCTTGATCTGAGGGCAATGATTCGAGCAATCATCCGCGAGGAGCTTCAAGCCCTCAATCCTTTCTGTCGATATGGCTGCGATCATTCTTCCGCACCTCCTAATGACGCCGTTCTCCGTAACATGATTAAAGAAGAGTTAGCTATTATCAGCCGCCCTATGACAACCGAACCTTCTGCAAACCGCCCAGCGCCGAACTACGCGCACGTCGCTGCATCCTCCCCTTCTTTGGTTCCCCCGTCCCAACCAGCACCAACATACAATCACGTCAATGCAATGGCGATGGCTCAACCTACACAACCCAATTACGCACCTTGGCGTCCCCCCCCCCCCCCGACCAGTCTGCTATTACTGTGGTATTAGAGGACATATATCCCGCTTCTGTCGTCGCCGCCTTCAGAACGAGCGCCGTGATTACGACACCTTCGAATGCGACATGCCTTCAACCTCATATTATCAACGCCGGTCTATTCCAAGCCCACCTCGACGATCCTCCCCACCTCCAGTATCTTCCTCAGTCTCGTGGGAACCATGTATCCCGACGCCGGTCCACATCCCCATACCGCTGCTCAGTTTCCCCTCTCCGCCCCGCAACCGTTCTCCCTGTCCGCCATCCGGAAAACTAAGTGTTGCAGTTTCCGGAGGTCAAACTGCACTCTGCGAACTTACTAAAAGTCCTCCTGATCGCCCGTATAACGTGATTGCTGTTATAGCTGAAGGTTTACCGGTTGAAGCTTTGATTGATACAGGGGCTGCAATTTCGGTCATTCACGCTGATTTGTGCTACCGTTTGCGAAAAGTGACAACCCCATATGATGGGCCTGAACTCCGTGGAGCCAATGACGTCCCTTTGCGCCCTTCAGCGAAGTGCACCGTACGAGTTGTTATCGACTGCATCCGCCGTCATGTGCAGTTTGCTGTGCTCTCACCTTGTGCGCATCTCATGATTTTCGGATGGGATTTTTTGTCAACCGCTTCAGCGTTAATTTCTCGTGGTGACCGTGTTATCCATATGACAGACAGCGATTTTTCATCTGACTTTTCTGAACGATATCATCCCCTCGTTGCCGCCGCTGATACTGTTTTGCCTCCTCAGTGCGAAAAACTGCTTACTGTTGTTTCTGACCACATCACTGACAAGGACGTACTCATTGCACTATCATATAGTCATCTTCCACGTGGCATCGCCTTCCCGTCAAGTCTTGTCCGGTTCCACAACGGCTCAGCGACAGTAGTGGCCACTAACACTTCACGTGAATCCCTCGTGCTCCCAAAAGGAACTTCTCTGAATTGTATGGTGGATGCTCAACCTTTCTCCCTTATGGTGCTCACCGCCCCTCCGCCTCAGCAACGTGTTTCGACAGACGTCTCTCTTTCTGTTCTCGCAAAGACTAATAATCCTAAACTCCCGCCGAACCAACGCCAAGAACTGCTGACATCGCTTCGATACCACCAAGCCATTTTTGATGCCACTTCCACACCTCTGGGACGGACTAGTGTTGCGCACCATCGCATCATTACTGAAGGTAACTCTATCATTCGCCGACGGCCTTATCGGGTTTCCCTCTCTGAACGAAAAGTAATTGAAGAAAATGTAAATGACATGCTCCATCGCAATATAATTCGTCCTTCAACAAGCCTATGGTCCTCCCCAGTAGTGCTAGTTAAAAAAAAAGGACGGCTCGGTACGCTTTTGTGTTGATTACCGCGCACTCAACAAAATTACCCGCAAAGATGTATATCCGATGCCGCGAATTGATGACGCCCTTGACTCCCTCCAAGGCTCCGAATATTTTTCGACCTTGGACCTCCGTTCAGGTTATTGGCAAATACCTATGCACGAGGACGACAAAGAAAAAACCGCTTTCGCAACACCCCATGGCCTTTACGAATTTAACGTTATACCTTTCGGACTTTGTAACGCACCAGCGACATTTGAAAGAATGATCGACACTGTACTTCGTGGCCTAAAATGGAGAACCTGTTTGTGTTACTTGGACGACATTGTTATCTTTTCGGCAACCTTTAATGACCATCTCACGCGCCTGAATGAAGTCCTCACCTGTCTCGCTTCGGCAGGCCTTCAGCTCAACACCAAGAAGTGCCACTTTGCACAGAAGGAAATTAGAATATTGGGACATCTGGTCAGCCATGACAGTATTCGCCCTGATCCTGAAAAAATAATCGCGGTCTTGAACTTTGCTCGTCCAGAACGGACTACAGATTTGCGCAGTTTCCTAGGCCTCGCGTCCTATTTCCGGCGTTTTATAAGGCATTTTGCAACTATTGCTGCACCACTTCATGAGCTACTAAAAGCACGCAGCCCTTTCGTGTGGACTGAGCAGTGCGAAACTGCTTTTAATGACCTCAAGTATGCCCTCACATCAGATCCTGTTCTTGGCCACTTCAGTGACAGCGCTCCAACTATCCTGCACACCG
>JAJIZL010018588.1:0-43749 GCA_023969395.1 Amblyomma maculatum | reverse complement strand
CCAAGCCCACCTCGACGATCCTCCCCACCTCCAGTATCTTCCTCAGTCTCGTGGGAACCATGTATCCCGACGCCGGTCCACATCCCCATACCGCTGCTCAGTTTCCCCTCTCCGCCCCGCAACCGTTCTCCCTGTCCGCCATCCGGAAAACTAAGTGTTGCAGTTTCCGGAGGTCAAACTGCACTCTGCGAACTTACTAAAAGTCCTCCTGATCGCCCGTATAACGTGATTGCTGTTATAGCTGAAGGTTTACCGGTTGAAGCTTTGATTGATACAGGGGCTGCAATTTCGGTCATTCACGCTGATTTGTGCTACCGTTTGCGAAAAGTGACAACCCCATATGATGGGCCTGAACTCCGTGGAGCCAATGACGTCCCTTTGCGCCCTTCAGCGAAGTGCACCGTACGAGTTGTTATCGACTGCATCCGCCGTCATGTGCAGTTTGCTGTGCTCTCACCTTGTGCGCATCTCATGATTTTCGGATGGGATTTTTTGTCAACCGCTTCAGCGTTAATTTCTCGTGGTGACCGTGTTATCCATATGACAGACAGCGATTTTTCATCTGACTTTTCTGAACGATATCATCCCCTCGTTGCCGCCGCTGATACTGTTTTGCCTCCTCAGTGCGAAAAACTGCTTACTGTTGTTTCTGACCACATCACTGACAAGGACGTACTCATTGCACTATCATATAGTCATCTTCCACGTGGCATCGCCTTCCCGTCAAGTCTTGTCCGGTTCCACAACGGCTCAGCGACAGTAGTGGCCACTAACACTTCACGTGAATCCCTCGTGCTCCCAAAAGGAACTTCTCTGAATTGTATGGTGGATGCTCAACCTTTCTCCCTTATGGTGCTCACCGCCCCTCCGCCTCAGCAACGTGTTTCGACAGACGTCTCTCTTTCTGTTCTCGCAAAGACTAATAATCCTAAACTCCCGCCGAACCAACGCCAAGAACTGCTGACATCGCTTCGATACCACCAAGCCATTTTTGATGCCACTTCCACACCTCTGGGACGGACTAGTGTTGCGCACCATCGCATCATTACTGAAGGTAACTCTATCATTCGCCGACGGCCTTATCGGGTTTCCCTCTCTGAACGAAAAGTAATTGAAGAAAATGTAAATGACATGCTCCATCGCAATATAATTCGTCCTTCAACAAGCCTATGGTCCTCCCCAGTAGTGCTAGTTAAAAAAAAAGGACGGCTCGGTACGCTTTTGTGTTGATTACCGCGCACTCAACAAAATTACCCGCAAAGATGTATATCCGATGCCGCGAATTGATGACGCCCTTGACTCCCTCCAAGGCTCCGAATATTTTTCGACCTTGGACCTCCGTTCAGGTTATTGGCAAATACCTATGCACGAGGACGACAAAGAAAAAACCGCTTTCGCAACACCCCATGGCCTTTACGAATTTAACGTTATACCTTTCGGACTTTGTAACGCACCAGCGACATTTGAAAGAATGATCGACACTGTACTTCGTGGCCTAAAATGGAGAACCTGTTTGTGTTACTTGGACGACATTGTTATCTTTTCGGCAACCTTTAATGACCATCTCACGCGCCTGAATGAAGTCCTCACCTGTCTCGCTTCGGCAGGCCTTCAGCTCAACACCAAGAAGTGCCACTTTGCACAGAAGGAAATTAGAATATTGGGACATCTGGTCAGCCATGACAGTATTCGCCCTGATCCTGAAAAAATAATCGCGGTCTTGAACTTTGCTCGTCCAGAACGGACTACAGATTTGCGCAGTTTCCTAGGCCTCGCGTCCTATTTCCGGCGTTTTATAAGGCATTTTGCAACTATTGCTGCACCACTTCATGAGCTACTAAAAGCACGCAGCCCTTTCGTGTGGACTGAGCAGTGCGAAACTGCTTTTAATGACCTCAAGTATGCCCTCACATCAGATCCTGTTCTTGGCCACTTCAGTGACAGCGCTCCAACTATCCTGCACACCGATGCCAGTGGTCACGGTCTTGGTGCTGTACTTCTGCAGCGTGATGCAACATCGCGTGAGAAAGTGATTGCCTTTGCCAGTCGGACTCTCACTCCAGCTGAAAAAACTACACCATTACCGAGCAGGAGTGTCTTGCTGTCGTCTGGGTTGTCCAAAAATTTCGCCCTTACTTATACGGTCGGCACTTCACAGTTGTGACCGACCACCATGCTCTTTGCTGGTTGTCTTCACTCAAAAATTTGACAGGCCGACTTGGCCGCTGGATTCTACGCCTGCAAGAATACCATTTCGACGTCACTTATAAATCTGGTCGCCAACACCAAGACGCCGACGCTCTCTCTCGCTGTCCCCTTTCGGAATCCACTTGCTGCTTTTCTTCCCAATTCATTTCCACCTCTGACCAGAGCCGACCATCTGTTTGCCCGACTTATATCACAACCGTTTGTTTTGACGACTCTGAGAACAAGCACGCTCTCCGCTCACAGCAATTAGCCGATGCCTACTGCCGTGCTATCATCGACCGCCTTATCGGCGCTTCGGACCCTCCCAATGCTAGGCTTCGCCGACAGCTTCGCAATTTCAAGCTCGAAGATGGCATCTTACTCCGCTACGTGTATTGCCCTGATGGAACTCGCTGGATCCCAGTCGCGCCGCGTGTGCCTCGCCCACGTATACTGGCGGCTCTCCACGATGACGCTACTGCAGGTCACCTTGGTTTTGACAAAACCTACGACCGCGTGAGAAAACGATTCTTTTGGCCTGGCTTATCTTCCACCGTTGCCAAATACGTCGCATCCTGCCCTCTGTGCCAACGCCGCAAACGGCTGACTTCTTCGCCCGCTGGCCTTCTACAACCTCTTCCTTGTCCCACCACGCCATTCGACGTAGTCGGCATCGACTTATATGGTCCCCTACCTCTCTCCTATGGGGGTAACCATTGGATTATAACAGCTGTCGACCACCTCACACGCTACGCTGAGACAGCACCTGTACCGACTGGTTCCGCTGAAGAAGTAGCGAATTTCTTTTTGCGATCAATTGTATTGCGTCATGGCGCTCCTCGGGTGCTCCTAAGTGACCGCGGTACAGCCTTCTTATCGAAAGTCGTTGCCGAAGTTCTTCACGCCTCATCCACCCTTCATAAGACAACCTCAAGCTACCATTCCCAGACTAACGGTCTGACTGAGCGATTTCATCGCACCTTGTCGGACATGATATCAATGTACATCACACCAGATCACCGAAATTGAGACACTATTCTACCATTCGTCACATTCGCCTATAATACAGCAGTACAGCGAACTACCGGTTACTCTCCATTTTTCCTTGTTTACGGCCGTCCTCCCACTACAATTCTCGACGCTTCCTTCTTCTCTACGCCCGACTACTCCACATCAATACCTACGCATTTTTTTATCTCGTGTGGCCAGATGCCGTCATCTTGCCCGCGTCAACACGGCAGCGTGCCAGGAAGTTCGCAAAACTCGCTATGATTCTACACATCGAGTGGTCTCTTTTCGTCCTGGTGACGAAGTACTGCTTTACACACCATTGCGCAGCCCTGGCCTTAGTGACAAATTCCACCACCGCTACGTAGGTCCCTATGAGGTCATAAGCCAAACTTTCCAGTGAACTACAAAGTGACGCCTGTTGATCCCCCAGCTGATCGACGCCACCGTGGAACTGAAATTGTTCATGTGTCTCCCCTGAAACCGTTTGTGCGCCGCGATGCATCGGTTAGGTAGGAGCGGCCAGGCTGGCCGCTTCCGACCCCCCGGGAAGATTGTGTGAGCCTTCCGTGGATGTTCTTTAATTTGTATATACCATGATCTTCCTCTTTCATTTGTACATACCATCATCATCGTCCCGCGGCGCCGGCTCTGGCACGCGCCTGGATTTTGTCACCGGATTAAAACGCTAGACAAGGCATCGCTGGCCTTGCCGTCGCGACCTTGCCGTCTCAACCTAGCCTTCTTTCACAATATTTGGTTGAGAAGAGAGATGTAAGCCAAGGAATAAATAAAACTGAAAATAAAAGTAGGAGAAGAACACTATAGGATAAAACATTATCTTTCAGTAAATACTACACACACAACTCCCGCATCTGAAAAATGGGTATGCTTATGAAGGTTTTCTCGATGTTTAAATTATATGCTGGCCATCTGCCCAAGTTATAGAGGTGAGAATTTGATGTGCCTTCATTGTTTGCGTGCAGTCAGATATGAAAGATTATTTCTTTTACTATTAGGTGGAATATAGTTTTCAAATTCCGCATTTTTAGGTTGTATTCTACCATAGAAAGTTAGTGCAGTAGTTTCCTAAAGAGTAATGTGTAGGTGGCACCTAACGGAATATAGTAGATGCCTGAAGTTTTCAATGTTCTAGTTCCCGATTTATGTATCCATCCATTTATGTTATCGGTGATTTGGTTAGTATTTTTGTCTTAGGGTTATAACCGATTTCAATTTTTCGAGACTTTCGAGGCTGCCGAACATCAATAGCGAGCGTTAGCTCAGTGAGCAACGATTGTGCACTTGTTCTGCATAATCTCCACATAGATCGTATGAAAGTGCATTTATCAACTTCTATATTTTTGGAAGACTACACACCTCCTTTGTTATATTTTAAACACGTTCTCGCGGGACAAAAAAGAAAGCAGCGAAGGGAAGTAGATTAGCGCCGAAGCGGACGGATACTTGAAACTGTTCTTTTAAATTGGCTCAGGCCGAAAGCTCTAGTGTAGCACCAAATGAAGACAAAATTGGAAGTGTAAGAGAAGGTTTAATCTATATGTCGAAGACGGCGTCGAGGTCGGCAAGGAAGCGCACGATGATCAAACCAGCACGATGATCTTCTTCTTCTTCCTTGATATTTGCACATACCCACGAAGGGGGATTGGCCAGGGTTCAGTGTGGACTACCAAATGTCCTACACAAACTGAATTAGTGTACTAAATTAATTGACAACTAAACAAAAAAAAATTTAAGATCACAAAAGTTATTGAATGAAAAAATATGAAGCAATAATTTGGAGTTTTGTAAATTTGGAATGCAGTTAGCAAGGGAATCTGTCCGTAGCTGTGATGTAGTTATGTAAGTACTGACAAATTTGAGGCAACGCAAATCCTTTCGCACTCGCACCGAAGGAGAGTAGAAGCGGGACCGATAACGTAAATCCCAAGCGTGCATTTGGAGTTTCTAAATGCACCCTTCTCTGATATGAAAACCTTCGGCAAGCGAGAAGGAAGTGATCAATATTTTCAATTTCACCGCAAGCCTCACAAAAGTTTGTGGGGCTGACCCCATATCTACATAAATAAAAATTTAGGCGAGGAATCCTGCATCTCAGGAGAGTCATCGTTACCTCACACTGTCGTGATTTACATGCTCGAACTTTCCATGAGTATATAAGATGCTGGTATTCGGCTGTAGATAGCAAAGAATTATTGCATGTAGCGGCTAGATATTGATATCGCTGGAAACGGGACATTCCAAAAATGGTGATATTAGGGATGGTACATGAAACAGATGCATCAAGAGCTGATTTAGCCAGGAAATCTGCCGCGTCGTTATGGAAAATACCGCTGTGTCCGGGGACCCAGATGAAGCGTATTTCTTTCACCCACCCCGGTATGAAATACTTTAGTGAGCGGCTCAACAGAGCATCCCGTGCTGACTCCAGTGACAACAAAACAGAAAGAGAGTCTGATAGAAAAATTATTTTTGATTGACTGCAGGGAACTTTTAGTAGCGCTAGCCCAATTGCCATAAACTGTGCTAGAATTATCGATGTGTATTCCGGGACACACACCGAAAAACTCCAGGAAAGAGACTCCGAAAAAATTCCAATCGCAGCTTTGTGCGCAATCACAGACGCATCAGTGGCAATTACAGTGTGTTCAGGGAACTTTTCAAGGTGTTCACATAGGAGACTGGATATTAGACTTGAGGGTAAGTGCTTCACATTTGATGGAAATATAGAATCATAATTTATATCCACAAAGGACGTTGAGCAACCAATAGGACAAATAGAAGCAAGGTCCACACCAATGTTTGTTAAAGGCTCTGCGTATAAACAAACTGGGGCTTCCAGACCCTTGGCCACTGATGAGTGAGAAAGAGTGCGTGGTTTGACCCAAAAATAGGTATAGCCACGCCCGGAGTAGTCTCAAATCATCGCAAGAATGATCTGACAGAAGGTGGAAACGGGAGTTAAGGTCCGAAATGCGGGCCTCCAAGTACAGAACAGTGGTAGAGACTGACTGTGGAAGCCCTAGGCAGAGGTGCAGCGCCCGTCTTTCTAAAAGCAGCAAAGGATTCAGCTTATATTTTGGACACCCAGAAAAAAGAATGCAGCCAAATTCCAGAATCGGTCTCACATAGGCTTTGTACAAAAGTAAAAGAGTATTTCGGCGCATACCAAATTACCTGTTACTTATCCGTGTCAGTCTACCAAGGGCACGTTCACCTTTCCGAACATTAGACTTGATGTGAAGCCTCCAATCCATACTAGCATCATACGTAATGCCTAAATACCACACAGATTCTACTTGAGGTATGACATCTGAGCGGTAGTTTAACGAAACATACAAGGGGGTTATGATTTTAAAAACTAGCACACTACTTTTGGACACAATTAAAACCAGTTTAATTTTGTCCAACCAGACCTCAAGTGCATTTAGGTAAGCCTGTAGTGAACGATATAGGTCATGAATATATTTTGCCGAGGCGAAGAATGCTATGTCATCTGCATATTCATATACAGTGACATCAGGATGAACCGGAATATCGCACATTAATATATTAAAAAGGAGTGGGGAGAGCACTGAGCCCTGAGGCACCCCTCTTGTCTGTGCATAGATGTCTGAGATAAATGAGCCATCAGTGCAAAAGAATTCTTGTCCTTTCAAAAATTCCCTGATCCATGCATATATGTAGAACTTAGGACGTAATAATGACAACTTGTTTAGTAGAATGGAATGTTCAATGCTGTCATAGGCCTCAGCAATATCAAGCGTCACTAAAGCTGATACCTCCTTGTTGTACATTGCAAGGCGAATCCTGCTTTCTAAATCTACATCTGCAGATCATATTGAGCATCCATTGCGGAAACCAATATGGGAAGAACTCAAAGCATTAACCTGTGAGATATGCTTTGAGAGGCGGCCATGCACAATTCTTTCTATTAATTTTACTAGATTCGAAGTCAAAGCTATCGGCCGAATGTTTTCAGCATGAAATCCTTTACCAGGGTCTTTCAAGAGCAATATAATTTTCGCCACTTTCCAGACGTGCGGCAGCCATGCAGATTCTAATGATTCATTAACCAGATCCAGGAGATCCTGAGTGAAATCATTTGCTAAAATTTTGAGCATACCTACCGTAACCCCGTCCCAATCTGGAGCCGAGTTTTTCATGGAAGAAATCACAGATAGAGTTCTTACCTATCAACCTCAACATAGTCTGAGCAGGAAATGGAAGCGTGCAAGGGAACTATGCACTGCGCCTGGAAACGTAACGCTAGTCCTTGCGCAATTTGTTCCAACTCATTATTTGCCTCCTGTGGGGACAACATTACTGAAATTTGTGACTGAGAAAGGTGCAAGTTTCTATTTCGTTCCATGAAACGATACAACGCCTTCCTGTGCTTAGGGTTTGACAAATAAGTATTTAAATTTTCGTTGTGATCGTCCTTTGCCTGCGCTATGGCTCTTTTGAATGACGCCGAACAAAATTTGTAGTTTATCGAGTTTACTGGGCTCTGGTTATAAGAAAGGCTTTTCCATGCTGCTTTTCTACGGCGGAAGGCTTTCTCACACGCGTCATTCCACCAAGGGGATGGCGACATATTGTTTACTGTAGACCGCACAGTGAACTGGGAATCTACAGTAGCATTCGCAATTGAGGAAAATACCTTTTGTGCTTTGTCGGTCCTACAGGAACAAAGGTTTGATTTGAGGGAGGAGCGTAGCGAAGCTACATATTTGGCGTTGTTTGCTAGTTTATGGTCCAAAGTTCTATCTCGTGTTGTGCTCATCATGATGGTAAATGTTATTGGAAAGTGGTCGCTAGATGTGCCACTGTCTACTGTGGACCATCCTCTTATAGCTATCCCACCTGCTGCCAGGGATAAATCGATGACAGATTGCGAAATTCCGCGCATGAAGGTTATAGCCCGAGAATTGCAGCAGCGCACAGCATTTGCCGACATCCACGTCCATAACCGCTGTCCACATGCGTCGGAGTAGTTATCCCAAAGTAATGGTGCGAGTTAAAATCACCTGCAATAACTACCCTGTTAGAATTTGTAAGTAATCTGTCAAAATAGTCTGTGCTACGTACACCTGTGGGGCAGTAGACGTTAGCGATAATGACAGGGCCACAATGCGGCAATGCGATATATACAACCAAAATCTCACACTCAGGATTCATTATTGTTTTGCTTATTTTTGCCCGGTGACATAATTTTGGCGATTCCACAGACTACTTCCTCTTCATCAGCGTCCAGCCAAAAGGTCTCATTTTCTTCACAATGTCTACCAGAGAAAAAGGAGCCATCCTGGCGACTTAAGGGGACGAAGGTACAAATGGATCGTAGAACGGCTTAAGACGCTGAACATGTACAGTCTCGCGGCCACGGCGTCGCAAATCAGAAGATGGCGTAAGCGGCTCAACAATATAGTTCACTGGTGAAGTGGGCTCGACGACAAGGTAGGGCCTGTGATACTTTGAGATCAGCTTTGCGGAGAGACCGGGGCTACCGGATGGAACCCATAGCCACACAAGTGAGGCGGGCTCAAAGTGTGGTGCATTCTCCTGATCGGTGTCATGGCGATATTTTTGGCGCCACTGAGAGTCGGTCGTAAACGTGCGCGAGAGAAACCCGAGCTAGATTGCGTAGCAGTATTGTACGCATAGGTGATATAAGGAAGGACAATGTCCTAGTTCGTGTGGTTGGATACGACGTACTTCGCGAGCATGTCGCCGAGGGTGCGATTAAATCGTTCAACAAAGCCGTTCGTTTGCGGGTGGTAAGCGGTACAAGTCCGGTGAATGTTTTTGCACTGATCTAGCAGGGCTTCAACGACTTCGGATAAGAAAGCACGGCTTCTGTTGCTGAGCAATTCACGAGGAGCACCGTGACGGAGAATAAAGTTATTCAATACGAAACCGGCCACATCTCGGGCTGTTGCAGCTGGGAGCGCGGCGGTTTCGGCATATCGCGTCAGGTGGTCGACGGCGACAATGACCCAGCGATTTCCATCGGGTGTGTACTGAAGAGGGCCATATAGGTCAATTCCAATGCGGTCGAAGGGTCTAAGCGGGCATGTGAGAGGCTGTAACTCACCAGCCGAACGGGGAGAGGCAGGTTTGCGGCGTTGACTTGTCAGGCACGATCGAACGTACCTGAGGACCGAGTTATTCATACCGCGCCAATAGTAACGAAGACGGAGTCGTGTGTACGTCTTGAAAACTCCGATATGTCCGCACTGTGTATCGGCATGAAAGGCTGTACATATTTGAGTCCGTAAATGGCGTGGAATCACGAGGAGCCATTTCCGTCTACTTGAGCTGTAGTTGCGCCGGTAAAGGAGGTTATCCCGAATCTCATAGTGGGAAGCTAGGCGGCGAAGGGCGCGTGAAGGGGTAATCGCTGATTGGTTTGAAAGGTAGTCAATAAGAGAGGCGATCCATGGATCCTTCCGTTGTTCGGCAGGAATGTCACTGACGTCGATCGAAGATGCTACGGAGTCAGAGACGGAGAGGCTGGCAAGGTCGGCCGGAAACGGTGAGCGAGATAAAGCGTCGGCGTCTTTATGTTTGCGACCAGATCGGTAAGTAACGCGGATATCGTATTCTTGCAAACGCAGAGCCTACCGTGCCAAGCGGCCGAATGGGTCCTTGAGCGATGAAAGCCAGCATAGGGCATGATGGTCCGTGACTACGTCAAAAGAACGGCCGTAAAGGTAAGGGCAAAACTTTGTGATTGCTCAGACAATGGCCAAGCACTCCTTTTCCGTTACAGAGTAGCTCTCTTCGACTTTGGGGAGAGTACGGCTGGCGTAAGCGACTACGTACTCACCGAAGCTAGAGGGGCGCTGAGCAAGCACAGCTCCGAGGCCCACACCTCTCGCGTCTGCGTGCACTTCGGTTGGCGCCTGGGGGTCAAAATGGTGCAGGATAGGCGGGGCTGTGAGGAGGCGGCGCAAGGTGTTGTAGGCGTCGTCGCATGCTGATGACCAAAGCGAAATGTCTGAGTAATTGCCGGGGAGCTCAGTCAGCGGGGCGACATAATGGAAGCAAAGGTCCGTATAAAACACCGAAAGTATGAGCACAAACCCAAAAAGCTCCTCAGTTGCTTGATGGCAGTAGGTTTCGGGAATGCAGTCACAGCTCGAAGTTTGGCGGGATCAGGACGGACACATCTTTGGACACAACGTGGCCCAAAATGGTCAGCTCACGAGCAGCGAAACGACACTTCTTCAAGTTGAGCTGCAGACCAGCGTTCGCAAGACATGTCAAGACCTGCTTTAGTCGAGAGAGATGGGTCGCAAAGTCCGGCGAGAACACCACGATGTCGTCAAGGTAACAGAGGAACGTCTTCCATTTTAGGCTACGCAGAATTGTATCCATCATACGCTCAAATGTAGCTGGAGCATTGCAGAGACCGAGCGGCATGACGGTAAATTCAAAGAGGCCATCGGGGGTGACAAATGCGGTTTTAGGGTGATCTTCCGCAGCCATGGGCACCTGCCAGTAACCGGATCGTAAATCAAGGGAAGAAAATAGTTCAGCACCTTGTAAGCAGTAAAATGCATCAACTATGCGCGGAAGAGGGTAGATGTCTTTCCTCGTAATTGTGTTTAGGCGACGGTAGTCAACGCAGAAGCGAATAGAACCGTCTTTCTTCCGCACTAGGACAACAGAGGAGGACCAGGGACTATTAGAAGGCTCAATCACTCCATTCTGTAACATTGTTTGAACTTGGCCTTCAATAGCTGAGCGCTCAGTGACCGACACTTGATAGGGGCGCTGACGCAGAGGAGCATGGGAACCGGTGTCAATGTGGTGGGCAACAGTTGATGTGCGGCTCAAAGCAGGCTGGTGATAGTCGAATGAAGAACGGAACTGATGAAGCAGAGCGAGAAGTTCAGAGCGTTGAGGTTCAGGAAGACTGGCATTGATGGAGCGGAGGAAAACGTCGGCAGAAGACTGGTCCAGCGCAAGAACAGATGGTGTAAGTGCAGCCAAGTCAACGGACTGTGAAGCGGGTGTTGCGTCACCAGGGAGAATAGAATCAATGAGCTGGATGGTGCCGAGGCATTCACCGCGAAGCAGGGATACGGGAAATGAGAACGGATTACCAATCCAGAGCGCGGTGAGGCCAGCTGACACAGAAAGTACGGCGTACGGCAGGAGAAGATTTTTGCAGCTTAAAAAGATAGGCGATGGGATGAAAAGTACATCAGTACGGCGGGAAAAAGCACAAGCGGTGGGCACAAGAACGAAAGAGCACGCAGGTAGGTGAATATCTTCGGCAACGAGGACTTAAGGAAAAGGAACGTCCGGCGACGGTTCGTCTAGCGCAAAAAGCTCCAGTTCGGCACGTGCACAGTTGATCACCTAATTATGACACGACAGAAAATCCCAACCCAAGATAAGATCATGAGAGCAGGAGGGCAAAACTACGAACTTTATTGCTTACAAAAGTTCTTGAATGATGACTCGAGCGGTGCACACCGCTATAGGCTCTACAGGCTGGGCACTTGCCGTGCATAGCGAGAATCCTGAAATAGGTGTCGTCACTTTCCGCAAGGAACGGCAAAGACTTGCAGCCATGGCAGAAACAGCAGCGCCGGTGTCGACCAGAGCCAGTAGTACAACCCCCTCAACAGAAACTTCAAGGAGATTTGCAGGAGATACGTGAGGCCTTTTACAGTTCACTCGTTGCGCAGTTCTCGCCTCAGGATCTGCGGCATAGTTTTCCTCTTGCGCAAAATTGGGACGCCGGCGCAGAGGAGATAGGGAGCGACGACGCGGCGAGGTTGAGCGGCGAGTAGAAAAGGTAGTACGGTCATTCGCAACGAAACCTGCAGATGGATCGGCGGCTGCGTACTGATCCCGGGTTGGCTGCCAGGAAGCTGATGTTCGGCGCGATAGAAACTCATCGGGAGTGCGATTTCGGCAGTACCGGGCCATATGGCCAGCACATCCACAAGAATAACAAATGGGACGGTTATCACTTGTTCGCAATGGATTGCGGCGCTGAGGTCGAGGTGGGACGAAAGGCTGCGACGCCTGAAGATATTCCTTTACAGGCGCTGGAAGCGTTGCGTACACCACAGGGTAGTCAGGTGGCCGTGGTCGGGCAGCGACCGCAGTGTACGTCAGCGGTGCGACAGGAACGGGGGCGCATGTCATTGGTGGAGCGACAGGTGGAGCGACGTCGGCGTATGCGAGGGTCTCAATGGCTTGTGCGGGCTGAAGAATAGGCGCTGGCGGATGGACAAGGGGAACGGCGTCCGCCACGCGGTCGGCGATGACCTGTCGAAGGGGCGCCAAATTGCGGGAAAGCTCGCAGTTTGCTGGAAATAGTGATATTTGACGAGCAACTTCCTCTCGGATGAAATCTTTGAGCTGCTGCAGCAGCGATGAGGTCTCAAATGTAGCGGAGAGGCCAGGAAGCGATTCCACAGGCGCGGAAGGCTGTCGAGGGAGGAATCGCTGTTTGCGCAACTCATCGTAGCTTTGACAAAGGTTGACAACTTGTCCAAATGTTGTCAAATCCCGGGATGTCAACATGAGGAAGGTGTCATATTCGATGCCCTTCAGGATGTGCTTGATGTTTTGTGCCTCGGGCATCTGGGCGTTTACGCGACTGCATAGGTGGAGCACATCTTCAATGTAGCTGGTGAACGTCCCGCCGAGCCGCTGCGTTCGATCGTGCAAGCTTTGCTCCCCAGGTAGCACAAAGTGGGCTATGAAGGGTGGGCGCCGGTGGGCCCGATGTAGGCAATGCAAGACAGCCCTGGTGGGCTTCATGTGGCTGCTGCAAGAGGGGCCGACGTAGGCCCGAAGGGGGCTGTCGACAAAGCCCCAATGGGCACCACTAGGGCCCGATGCAGGCAGCCCTGGAGGGGCTGCCCACATTTTTCCGGCATTGTTAAAAGGGCACATCCCGCCAACTCCCCGCGATAGCCCTACTTTGGACCGATTTGGGCAGCCGCTTTGGAAAAACATTTTTTTTATTTCGGTTAGCCCCTCAGATAATGAGATAGAACCAATGCGGGTTCTATAGCTAGTGGGTTCTATTCGCCGCGAGATCGACCTAGAGGTGGCGCCCGTCACTCCGGTAGTGTGGATCGGCAGCCGGCGGCGCTCGCAGAAACGCACGCTGCGTAGGTCTGCTTCCGAGTTTACGGCGGGTTTGTTGGCAATGAAAACATGTCTTCTGCAGTATTTCTGCAATATTTCAGAAAAAATTCCAAGGATTTCGCCAATGCAGCAGAAGAAGAGCGGATTTTAGGAAAACAAAGCACGCAACCACCATTCTTCTAGATTTACTTTGCACGTTTCTTGCGCTGTACCGCGCTCACGCGCCTAATGCTTGGGCCTGCCTAATGATAGCTTTGGTTTTCTTATAGACTTTTAAACAGTTTGCACGTGTCTCATGCGAGTGAGACCGGCGAATTTAGTGTCAAGCCCACGCAGATACAAAGTTCGTGCTCTGACCTGCAGTACTTTAGATTGAATCGAGAAAGCCTGGTTCATTATATTGTACTTAACTCGAGGATTAAGCAGGTTAAATGTAGCATTGGCAGCGCACTGCATGGCGAGTTGCTTTAGACTGAGTGCACGTCAACTCTGGCCCAGACAACCAGGCACAAGTATTCCCCAAAAATGAAATCATGCCGGCACTATACAGGAAGCCTCGCTGCACAGGAAAGCTGATTGTTCACGTGTACAGCGCTGAGTGGATTGAATTTGCCGAGATGCTTTTTGCGGCCACTGTTCTAGAATATGATAGTGTAATAAAGCATGCGCCACTAATTGTAAATGATTTCCTGAAACCGAGGAAAGTATAAGAGATTTCTGATGTGTGTGATGTTAAAGGGAAGCTGAAGCGGTTTTCAAATTGCATGAAATGCTGTGGTTAGGAAGAAAAGACCTCGAAAATCATGTGTGTAAATTTTTTCTCGATTCTGTCCGTTAGAACAGCCGCAATCGCCTTTTAAAAACCCGCCGCGGACACGCCCCCGTTGCCTCCGGAAGCGCTGGGTTGGGGGATGGCAAAATTGGAGAGCTGGCGGAAGTGACGCCATTCACGGGGAGCCGGCCGGCCGTCCTGCCCGTCCCGCATTGCTTGCGCCGCTGCGTCTCGCGCTTTGGCGTGGCGAACGACGATTCAACGTAATCCTTTGCTAGTGCCGCTTGTTTTTTCTTGTACGAGCGTTCTGTGTGGAGTGGGTGTAGCGACAAGTGGCCATCATGCCGTCGTTCTGCGCAGCATTCGGCTGCGCGAACACTGGCGGTCGGGACGATGTGGTGTTTCACACGTTTCCAAAGGACAAATTTTCAGCGCGGTGGATCTCTGCCGTGAAGAGGAAAAATTTCGTACCTACGAAATCAACTGTGTTGTGCTCGAACCATTTCCGTGACAGTAACTATTATCGGAGCTTGGGAACGATGCGGGCACTCGGAATTCCAATTAAATAAGCGCGACTGAAGCCCGGAGTCGTTCGGTCAGTGTTCCCGTACAACAATAACGCTTCGCCACCTCCAAGAGCGGCCTTCGCCAAAAGAAAGCGGCGGGAGGTAAGTGTTTAAGGTACGCTTGTGCAAGTCCGTGGTTTGCTTGTGTGGTTCAACGTACCGCGAACTGACTAGAGCTATGTGAAGGGCATAGTGGCGAAGGGCTCGGAAAATATTTCTCCAGCCCGAATCTCCATACATCGGATATTACACAGGCGCCTTGCATCTCCCAAGACTGGATTGCGGCTGCTGTGGCGGGGCCAAATCCTTCTGCCTCGAAATCAGCGTCCCAGCAATTGGCACCTGAGGGCCATAACTGTATGGCGGATCGTGGGAACATATTCTGTGCGCCGCAGCGACCAGTCGGCGGCACGAGGCCCACCAGTAATAAGGTGTGACTCGGCAGCCCGTCTGTTTCCTTTCGACCACATTCGTCAAAACAACCACTGAGCCACCGCGGTGGGACAGTATCTTTTTTTTAATTGCGTGCTATCAGCGTTGTAGTACGCGGGGGTATATCTGTACAGCATAAAACTGAGACCTTTGGTCGGAGTTTAACTTTCGGATTCTCTCTCATTCACCCTCTGAACATATATCTGTCAAAATGCATCATATTGGTGCAGTGGCAGTAGTTTTCTGTGCTCGTTAGTAAAGTTGCACTCACGCTTGTGCTGTTAATCAGTATGAATCTGACTTTTTTTGAACAGAATCTTGCAACATCTTTCACAATGCAAAACAACAGAGTGCAAGGAAGAGCACGTCTCAAGATAGTAAATTCCTTGAGGCTCCTAATCTTTGGATGTGGTCTAAAGCAATGTGGTTATTGATACTAAAGAAAGAAAATGCTTTTGTTAGTGTTTTCATGAATTTTTATGTATTTCTTCATAGTAGGCTGGCATTTGTGTTGTGCTTATTTCATATTCTTTCAGGTCCTCGCAGAAATGCTCGAGAACACGCCTCCTGAAGAAGAAGCTACCACTTCACCCCCTTCGCCATGCGAAGAGAATGTAAAAATCAGGGTTACAGAGGCACAGGTCGTCTCAAAGGAAACTGCTGACAAAAGCCTGCAAGTTGTGGTGCGGCCGCCTACAGTTTGCAATGCATCCACCGTGCTCTAAATAAATGAAAAACAAATGATTTACATCGCGTGACTCGTGTAAGCATGCCGGCGTTTAGAATTAGATATTACAGGTGTCTGGTGTTTCGGCTGTTATGCAGCAGCCAGTAAGCTACAGCGTTTCGACGTGATTTACTTTATTACCACTTGCACATCTACCTCGCAAAGATATGTAAAAACAAGCACCTACGGAAAACATACGTACCAGAGGAGATTTCCAACCCGTGAAAATGTCGCGGCGTCACTTTCTCCATCGGCGCACTCCGCGGCGTCGTTGGTTCCGCCGTTTTCTGCAGCCGCTGATGGCTCGATTATATATGGCGAGTGTCCAAACTGTTCACTACTGCCAGCACTATCCAAAATTTTCAAGACTAGGCCTTCCAGCCAGCTGAAGCAACGCGCTAGCAACGCACTAAGCAGAAAAGCCGTCGGTGCAGGCCGGAGACCCGCGGGACACCCGTTGATGACGTCACGACGGTCCCGACCACTCACAGGCGACAGTGGCGTTCGTTCGGCGCCCTGAGGCGCTGGCGCGCGTTTTCTTCTAAAAAACAGCTATTTGCGTTTATTTCAGCCCTTTTTTAATGCGATATTCTTGTTCAGTGGGCCAAAAACAACTAAATGCTGCCGAAAACTCAATTTTTTCGAAAAGTGCTTCAGCTTCCCTTTAATATATAATGGTAAATTTGTATTGTAAATATTTTTTTTTGCAATGCGAATAAATTTCACCCTTTGAGAGAACTTTTACACACTTGACAGAATTTACAATAATCAGCGATTAATTTTTAGTAACGTTAAAGTGCAAGCTACGAATTACTTGCTGCGAAGACATCGTTATAAACTGCGCATGGGCACTGTCATGTTCTGGGAAGCAATTTTACAGGCTGAAAATCTCTTTATCACTAATTATTTAGCAGTGACTAAATCTTATGCGAAGTAAAATATTAGGGTTGCTTCCAAAACAGATGCTGGATATAAAACTATTCCGAAAGAAATGGAGGTCATGTTATCATGCTAGTATAAACATGTATTTATTCTCGAACTAAACACTGATATTTAAGCCCGCATGAAGCTGTTTTACTCCCCTTGTCAGAAATGATGAGTTTTGTCGGAAGACAGCTCACTTGGACGAAAAGGGACTATAATGATTATAATAGGCTACCAGTAAAGTACATTAATCTAGGTGTATTATGTAATATTTAGGGTAATAATTAGGTGTAGGGAATATGTTTCCCAAACATTCGAGCATTTCTCTAAAGCAAAATGTGCTCACTGATACTTTTACGGATGCACAGAAGCCTTCAACATTAAAAGAAAAGAAAAGAAATGCATATTAGCCGGGTCTCGGGCCATCTGGGCATTCATTGCCGAGATTGCAAATGCACCCCTGAGTTGGGCAACACGAGCGTGATAAGCAGGTGTGGTGACAAAACCACGCGAGAGATTATTGAAGCTTTAAACATTGCGCATCTTAAAGAACATTGTGTCAGCACCCCCTCCATAGCCCTTATAGATAAAGAATTGCAGTTCTTATCGGGAGCTGGATGATCTGTGTTTACCTGTATGTTTTCTGATGGCGATGACTGTTCCCAACCAGGTTGTTGTTGTACCCCTTGATGCTACTGTATATTTACCGACGTGTCTGAAATAAACCTTCAGTTGTAAGTCAGCGCTGTGTGTGTCTCGTCCTCCCTTTTTGTCCGTGTTTAACTTGCGCTGTTCCCCCCTTGCGATGAACCAACTAGCCCGCAACGTTTTGTTCAAATTAATATGTGTTTATTTTCCGACACTACAGCTTTTTTGGAGGCATCCTATTATGTTGTTGAGCCCCTAGTTTGCGCTTAGTGAGGCCAAGTATTCGGGACAGTCCGAACGCATTGTAATCGACCGGGGGTTGCTGGATATCTGTTAAAGTTTAGGCTGCACACGCAGCATGGCATGCACTGCTATTCTGGCTTGGATCCTGGAGTACACGAAATGAAATTAAAGCCGGTCATTTCTAATATTGTTTTTGTCTGAATCATCGACATCGATTTAATACAGTGAATGCCTGTTTAAATTCAAAAGCATGAACAAATTCCTTCAACATTTTTTAAACATAATGCGCCGACAAGAGGGCGATACAAAATAAATCAATGACATGTTTTTATTCTTTTACGTGCCGCAAATTACATTCTGCTCTCGTACTTTTTACGCACATACCATGATAACCGCACATTAGCGGTAGAATTATAGTGGTTAACAAAAATTGCTCAAATCGCGACACGTATCAGTCGTAAGGAAACCATTACTTCGCTGGCACACTGACGCAAATTTTAAATGCTACTTGTAACGCCACGGGGAAGTTATGTAGCAAGAAATGCGAAAAGTGGAAATAAGTTTTTGCCTTCCGCAGGAGACAACGGATGCTTTTTTTTAATGAATAGGCTTTGCAGTGAGGCTGTAAGGCTCCGTTCGAACAAGCGACACAGCTGAGCACGCCTAAAGGGGTCATGACTTCATCATCCAATACATTGGGATTTTGTAGTCTGGCCGATAATACTGGAGCTTATAATTTTATTTCCGAAATTTAAGCGCGTTAAACTCATTCTTTATTTCTAAATAAGAGACTGAAGTTGAGACCGCAAAGATCCTCCACCGAGAACGATCGCCAAGATCAAAAACTTAACCTCTATCGTCTGCTGCTGTGGTGGCGTCGATAAGCTGCCGATACACGAAAGTGCTCGCGCTTGCTCAAAGACCAGCAAGACTCAAAATGAGTGTACTCAGCATGTTTCTGAAATCAGAACACAGACTATAGTGAAGCGTGATTAGTTCTTGGCCCCATATTCGCTTTCAGCGTCACGGCTGTTATCGTCCGTGGCTCCACTGCCCCACCACCGTAAACATCGCCGCCGCACCGGCCGTGCTCTTCGAGGCTTCCGCCAGCGACACGGTAAGTCCCTTGCGCCTGACTTTTAAAGCATGCTAAAATATGTTTTTTCAGGAATACATTTAGGCCCCCGAAAAGGGAATCTAGAAAATAAATGCTTTTTGAGAAATGTTGACGCATACGATGGTAGTTTTTGCTAACAGCCGCAGAGTGACTTCCTCCAGTGCAGTGCCCATGTTCATTTACCCGAGCTCCGCTGCTAAGGCGTCACCGGAAATAATTTCCGCCACTACAGAAGAGTGGGGTTGGGAGAGAGTTTTATGATCGATTGGCCTTTTTACTAAAACGCCTCACTCTTCACTTACAGAGTTCCGTCCGCTCTGGCTTCGATGCTAAGCAATGTAGGCCTAGTGACGACTAGGGAGAGGCAGACGGCCAGGCTTACCTTTGCTGTAAGCTTGCAGCATCCTATGCTGTAAGCCTCATGAGCTTATGGTGTACTTTAATTATGCGGCTGGCGCCAGACTTGGGCCTGACAACGACTAGCGCAAACGATGCGACGTAAGGGACGGGGTATTGCGAGCTGTCAGGTGGTACTCGAAAATTGTACAAAACCGCCGTTGGACGGCACTCTATGCCCATTGTTTCTATTGCTTTCGAGATGTGTTCCAGTTTACAGTGTGTACATTGTTCGAACGAGCCAGCTCAGTCACCTTTCGTACTCGGGAGCTGTTGTGCTCCTGAATCCCGCCCACACACATCGCTATCGCCTAGGTTTAAAGCGCTAACAGATCGAAAAGCTTGCGGTAACCACGGTTGACTGCATGACTGCTGTTTGGTCCGCCACATTGGTGTCGCGCAACTATAGTGCCTAGAATAGCGGCACCGCGGTTGACGCTGCCCGTGCACAGAACGTACAGCAGATGACGCAGCGTCGTTTTACGTCTTCATCGGCTACACTGGTGACCAGATCAGCCAGCTGTTCACGAAGAAATGAAAATACTAGTTTAAAAACATCTGCAGCTCCGATGTTTAGTTGCTTGGTACATCGGGAATAATATGGAATAAAAAGTTTATATTCGAAACTCGGTGTCATCACTTCTTCAAATATTTTGGCGCAGGCAAACGTTTATTATTACATAATCGTCATGATGTGTATCTTTATTTTCTTATGTGTTGTTTTCATATAGCAGCATTAATCGAGAACTTCACGATAGATTGGTTTCGTGTCGTTTTACACAACAATAAATGGCCAGAATATCTATGGTTGCCGTTTAGCATAGGATGTACGTAAACGTATTGCTACATATTATATAAATGCGATTGATGGCATAACTGACAAGTGTAGTGGATTGGCTAATACTAGTGGATCAAATACGTTACCTATTGCTTGTCACGGCGGGCCTTATCGGTGATGCGTTCCCCTGACAGGAGAGATATTAGAAATAACGAGCGCAAAAAAAATCACCTGGCTATCCTCCATGTTCTGATTGATATAAATACTCCAGTCACTAGAACTCAAATATCTAGGACCGTGAACGTGACTGCTAACCTACACTGACTGAGTCAAACGCTTTCCCTGCAAAAGGCCATTATTCGCCACAAGCCACGAAGTGGTTTGCACCTGATTTTATTACAAGCGTTGGTTGGCGTGCGACCAACACCTGTTCGCCGCATCTACTCAAGGTTTGATGTCGACATCAAGTTTCAACGCAAGGTTCCTAGCCGTGCCTACCACTCATTGGCGAAACCTTCATGAAACATATTGTGGGTGGTTTTAATTATGCTTCTGTTAGAAATTAAGTGACGGCACCACTGTTCATTCATTAAAGACATAAAATGGGAAAGATATCTATTTAAAAGCGCAGTACTCTTAGTTAACCTCCATGCTTAGTATCTCTGGGCAATAGAGAGAATTGTACAGAATATTTATGGAATACGAAATCAGCAACGAAATGACTTCTTGCACCAAATCACCTCAAGTACCCCTATTTTACCCACATAAAGGTGTTGAAGTTAGCTTTAACTATAAACAGCACAGCTTAATTCACTAATTGAGGTCCCAAATCATGATGTGTATAATAGAACGCGCTATAACAAAGCAGGATTCACGTTCTCTGGGCCATCTTTATCGCGAGCGTCATTTGGTGCTCCACTCTGCCCACGCATAACTGTCCCTCGCAGCGACTTAACCAGAGCGGTGGCCTTGTGGTAGAGCATCCGCCTCGCATTCGGGAGGTACAGGGTTCGATCCCCAGTGCCGCCGGGTACCCACCGGTTTCCAATGGGTACAAGATTTCCCCCGGCCTGGTGCTCGCATCTTCTGGGGTGAAGAGCTTGGAAGAAAGGGGCCATGAACCAAAAATGTTGGTTCGTGGCCGATAGATAGGTAGATAGGGATGAGAACGGCGTGTATTACTGGGCATTGGCCGCATTCTTTTCTATTACCGCTCATCTCCGTTTCTATCATTTTCGTGGTTTAAGCTGCTTAGTATTCCATTTGTTGTTATCGCATGTGCTCAAAATGCAAATCTTGGCCAACATACGCTAAACTGCAACGAGAGTAAAAGGACATTATTACTTATTTCACCTCGTGGTTATATGTTGAACAGCTTGTCGGAGATGTGAAAAAAAAAAAAACACATTTTAATGGCGAGTTGCGAAAATGTTGCTGAGAAGAACATTTTCTCCTGCATGCTCTCAATATGACAACAAAAGTCTGTACCTTTGTCACAACTTCAATTTTTATATGGTAAAATATGTTTCATTTAGGCTAAAGCGCACGTTCCACTGAAATGAAGTAATGATTTTTTTAGTATATCTGTATTCTATTGTCCTGAAATTAGAGCACTGTATAAGAAGCTATATTTTGTCAGCAATTCGGCTTTATTTCTGATATTGTGCGGATGTATATCAAGGCTGCGCATAGCCACTTGGAGGAGAAGCAACGCAATGAAGTAGACCTTGAGGAGATTGAGCTCTATGAAAAGCGACTGAACATCGACAGGCCAAACCGCATTCTTCTCCAAGTTGTGCCTCATGGCGACACTGTATGAAAATAAATAGAATTTAGGTATATAGATTTCCGAAAAATTTAAATCATGTTAGTGTGCATCCATGCTCCGCAGTGCAAAAATTAAACAAGATATATGGCTAAATCAAAGCTTCAAATGCAACATTCTGTTTTGCCCTATATGTAATAAATACACGCACCTCATATATTCTTACTCTTACGTTTAGCACAGTACAGTATACCTTTATGCGAAGAGCGAATTTCATTGCACAAAGGTCATAAAAAGCACACATTCAGAGCTTCAGCAAGCTGTTTCTCGCGAGACTTATTGCGACCTACCTAGTTAGCAATAACCAATTGTGACTTATAATTATTCTAGTGAAATTATTCTAGACATACGCAATACAACAATGCAACACTTGTGACAAAATGATCTAAGCTTCATAGCCACTACGCAGACATTCAGTAGAAACATTCCCTACGGCGGTTGCTTTAGCTTTGTAAGCCTACTTGTTAAAGGTTCCTTTTGCTAGTAGTGAATACAGACTAGAAACGACTCAAAATAAAATACTGTGTGCAATCATTACGCGCTGCAAAAATGCACTTGCTCTGCCCAAAGCAGGTGTACAGGCATGACATCTCTTGGGGTATTTTATTAGGCACTAATTTTCAAGGAATAATGAGTCTTTACTAGCTTAAACGTAAATGGTACGTCCACAATACTGGTAGCTTTCCTTCCTCTAGCAAGCACTCCAACAGCGCCAACTATTTTCTGCTCGCACCGCATACAGGTAAACGCAAAATTGGCCGCCTGAATCAGTTCGCTTAAATGACCTGAAAGTGAAATCGCTTGAAAGGTGACACTGTATTTGTTTTTGAACTTCTACAGCCAGTCAAAATCAGAAGATAAGACGTTCGAGCTACGTAGAGGGTATCGTAAAATATACTGTCCCTCTTCCTCTTCATGCTTGGTCTGGTGGAGTGTCTTTTAATCGACATTTCTATGCTCTTAGGCAGGCTGAAGTAAAATTTATTTTAAGACTATATTTATGACGAGCTAAAAGAACATTTCAGGAGAATCGCAATAAACAATATAAAAGTACGGTTCGGAGCACAACTCTTTTCTGCCACGCAGTTTTCTGATGTATTTGTTGCTCTGTGAAGCCTGTGCGGTAAAGAGTTTGAAGTGCAGTACCCCATACCCCATGAAGTGAAAAACCCCATACCGTTTAACATTTCAGCACCCTGCCACCAGGTATTATCGATAAAATAGATTAGTGTACTCATATATCCATTGCAATGTGTTCCTCCAGTACCATACCTTCTTTGTCCTTGTGATGTTCCATATGCTTGTGCCTGTGCTATTCTATGTGCTTGTCCAGGGCGTTCCATGTCCCTGTCTGCATCCTGATCCTTGTCCTATTCCTCGTCCTTGTGCAATATCTAGTCGATGCGCTTGAGAACCTATGCTCCCTTGACAGGTAATAATCAAAGGGTGCGTTCAATGTTTTAAGACAAATTTTCAAGTACAGTCTGCAAATCGATGGAAGCAGCAAAATTCTTCTTTTTACACTATTTCTGTAAAGTACATTGTGTACAAACTAGGTTCAAAGAAGCTTTCAAGATAGTCTGCGTCTTATCCCAGAGAATCGAACGGAGCACTATAAAGCGAAAGCTTCACTACGTCATATTCGACGAGTTTCGCTCACTCAGTCGCTTTGACTTTCATTGACCTTCAGCTGCTCGGGGGAAGCGCTTGCTCAAGTATGCGACAAGCCACCTTACTCATCCTGGTGCTTCCGCCGCCGCCGCTGAAGCCTCTGTGCATGCGCTCTTCCGCTGTCAGACTGAACGAATCGACGCATGCGTAACCGCAGTTTAAAGAGGAGCACCCCGCTCCTTTAGGCGGTGAGCAGTTATCCATGGGGGGTTCCGAGAGAAGCTGGAGCATCTCGGAGGAGCAGCAAGCGACATGCTTTGTGTTTGTGCAACTAGGTTACAAGGGTAAACAGTCGCCAACTTTTCAAATTCGTATCGGTAACTCAACAGGATATTTACTTATTATTTAAAAGATGCCAGGGGCAGTCTACCTCTTGCACGTTCAAGCAAATAGGTTAATGAGGGCTTTTGTATACAGGGCGTTAGACAAAGCTATCACTTGATGCAATTAAAGCCATAGCTTAGGGGTCTCCCATAATTTTATTTTGATATTAGAATGTTTGCATGGTTCACTTTTTGTGAACATTGAGCATTTATTGTAATTATTAGCGTGAGATTCTTCTGCCGTGTCTCTCGCTGTGGTAAGCTAATGCTGTTTAACTTTAAACTCCATCTTATACTCTTGCTTTAGGGCGACAAAAGCCAGCCACCCTATGACTGGTTGTTTTCATTGGTGTAGCTAGCCGTATTGTTGCGTTTTAGGCGTGAGTCAAGGGCATCTGCGGCGTGACGGGAATAGCTACTGATAGCAGCTTCAAGGGTTTTTATGAGCACGCAAACTAGAAATACGTCGCATTTTTCATTTTAAGGGTGACACAATGGGGGATAATGGCACACACCCATGTTTAGGGTTTCCATCATAAATCCACATAGAAATCATTCTATACGTTTACGCTTGCAGTCGAGCTTGGGTGCTTTCTGCCAATCGTCACAGTAGTAATCGTATAGGATTTAAAATATTTTATTGTAACGAAGAAACTGTTCACCTATTTCATTCTAAGATCCGTGCCTTATTGTTCAAAAGCGAGCGGAATGTTGTTTGGCTTGTTTTTTATACTTCATACCATCCAACAAAAAAAATAACAAGGTTTAGCTGACATTAAATTTATTAGCGATGGTTGGCGTAGTGGGTTCGATAATCTTAAGCAAATTACTCGCTTTATCGGCTTTATTGACGTTTCCGCTTTGAAATGTGTGACGAGGAAATGGTAACAATGCCCATCGGCGCAACCATTTGGTGCCACGCTTATTTTCTATCTCGCTTTATTTTTAAATTTAGCTCGCTTATTTAGCGATGTTTTAAACTGTATTTTAATATCTCGCACATATCAGATCATAGTCCTATGCAATCACGTGATTGGGCAGGCGGTCGTATATATCCGCACGCTCACATCAGCGGGGCGGAATTACTCCGTGACCAAAAAAAAATAAATGCCTGGCGAGTTGGACATGTACATAGGCTTAGCGGTTTTCACCATGCAGAAAGATCACTTGGAACTTTTGTGGTTAAAGACGCTGAAAAACCCCGCAGGCAGACTCGCGAGATGAGCGCTGACTTACAACGTTACTGCGTTCGCCATTGAATACCACCGGCGCAGCATGAATAAAGTGGCCAATGCTTTATCGCCCACACCGTGGAAGGCTGGCAGAAGCGCATCAGGGGCGCAGTCCTGCAATGCTGAAAGCTGCGTCGCCGCTATTGGAGAGGAGGCGAGGGTGGACGCGAGTGTCGCGCCCTGCTAGGTAAAGAGAGAGAGAGAGAGGAGACGTACAGAGGTACCGCGCTGTGCTGCGAGAGAGAGATTGCGCAGCAGCTGTTGGCGGCGACTGCTTACCTGTCAAGAAGCGAGGTAGAGAGAAATCTGTCTTGGGGAGTAGCGGTAAGTAGGGAAGAGCTCATTCAGGCCCAGAAAGCAGACGAAGCAGACGATTTATGCCAGCGGGTGCTGAGAGAGCTTGCGAGTAGTGCAGCTTCCACCGGGAACGCTGACGGCAAGTACGACGCGCATCTTCTGGGCGATGATGGTGGTACTGCTCCGCTACATCCTCCAACTTGACGAGGAAGAGGCGATTGCATCCCTTTTCCGAGTCGTGGTCCCGAGGAAGTTGCGGAAATGATTTCTCCGGTACTTCCATGACTCAGCGCTGGCAGGCCATGGCAGCGGCAGAAGACCTACGACAAGTTATGCCAGGTCGCGACCTGGCCAGGCATGAGAAAGGATGTGCTGGGTTACGCCCGTACATGTCCTGTTTGCCAGGTAGCCAAACCTCGGGCGGGGAAGCCCGCTGGCATGATGAAGCCGGTAGCTAGCGACTATCCATGGCAAGTGGTTGTGTGCGATATCAGGGACCCCCCCCCCCCCTCGCTCCGCGCTCGGAGACCAATATATCGTGGCAATAATTGACCACTATTCCAAGTGGGCTCAGGTATTCCTCCTTAGGAAGCTTTTGTCGGACAGAATTTGGGGGAAACTGTTGACATATTCACTCCTATCGGTTTCCCTTCCGACATGATTACAAACAATGCTTTGCATTTCAAAAGCAGTCTTTGTGGATTCATGTCGGGCTTTTCAAATCCGCCACAAGAAAACGAGTCCCTACCACGCTCCGAGCAACATAACCGAGAGAGTGAATCGAAATGTTAAGAGTATGCTGGCCGCGAAGACCGAGCAGCATCGAGATTGGGACGCACGGCTGTTCGAAATGGCGTTCGCCACTAGAACGATCCTGAACAGATCGGTGGGTGTGACTGCTTACTTGAATTTTGGGATAGAGATCGCTTTTCCGAGAGATTGGCCTACTTGACGCGGCGGGGCCCACGCTCCCTCCGCTTAGGCAGTGCGCGGCAAACCTCCGCGAGCAGCTTGTATCAGCGCAGCGCGCGGCTCGTGAAAACCTCGATGTCGCGCGCATGGAGCAGGTGGATCAGTACAACAAAGGTCGTCGTCACGTCATTTTCAACACGGGCGACTTGCACTGAAAAGAACGCGGCCGCTTAGTAAGGCAGTGCGTGGTTTCGCCGCGTCGCTAGCGGACAAATGGGTTGGCCGTTCGAAGACGGCACGCACTACGCCGCACACCTACCAGCTGCAGTGTTTGACGAGAGGGGTAAACCACCGGTCCGGTGCACGTTGCATACTTGAAGGCTTACCACCTTCGCAAGGACGATAACGGCGACGCAATGGAAGCTCCCCCTAAGTAAGGCGTACTGGTAAGCAGCCCGGTTCGCAACCGATGTTTAAAACTTAGACAAAGGTAGTGCACTGCTTTGTCTAACGTCTTTTCTTCTTTCAGAATGTATTCTGATAAGATTTTGCAGCAGCCAGATGAACCACCGTCGCTGGGGCGGGAAGCCGCACACGGCGTATGGTTCAAGGAGGGGTCACTTTAGCGGGGGGCACCCCTCTAGTTTGTCGTGTTTTGTGGCCCATCATTCTGAACAACGCGGCCATGCTGGCCGTCTTCAAAGAGGCTCGCTTTAGAGCCCGCTGCCCAGGCCTGGAATACTAGCCTCAGGAAGCCAGATGTCCCCGGCTCGGAAACGCCTGCTCAAAAGAGGTCCCACCAGGGTCCCAGCGACATTTCGTTTCCAGCCCAGATGAGAGCAGATGCTGTCATAGTGGCCGTCACGCGACGTCATCACATTTGTATACCAGGTGCTTTTTTGTTATATGGTGTACAGCTCCAGCAGTGCAGGCCAGAGCAGGTGGAAGCACACTGATCGAGTGTTTTATTCTGTCAGGTTTCACCGAAGGGGGCATTTTCGAAAAGGGTGCAAGTTAGAGAATTTGTGGGCCCTGCTCTGCCACACTATCAATGTGTGTGGCTGCTCAAGTTAGTGATGAAGCATACTGAACCAAGAGTGCAGGACAAATCGCAAAGGTAGGAAGACTGCTATCAACCAAGTGCATATGTTTCTTGAGCATGCATAATTAAATGCATGTGAAATGAGCAAGCACACAAATAAAACAAAATCATGACCAAGGGCAAAACAGAGACCTGTCTTTAAGCTGGGCAATGTTTTGGTGAAAGAAAGGAATTGAATGTTTGGTAATGCAAGATGCCCTTTGCATTGGCCTCAACGGCGACCTGTTTCAACAGTGTGATGTACGTTGAAGTACTACTTCAATGCATGGACATAGAAAATTTCCTGGGTATGCATTATTACATATGAAGGCTGCGGTAGTATCATGCATTAACAAAGCTTTGGTTTCTTTGTCGTGCCATGACATTGATTAACGCGCATCTTTGCTGGCACGCCGATGCCAAATGAGCCCCATCCTACAGCCAAGGCAACTGACTCACGACCATGAGCAATGCCGTGCTGTAGCGACGGCGAACATGCGTGACGCCATATGCATTTTGAAGCGTATCTGTTGCCACGGCAACCAGCGGCAACCGAGAACGAAGGAACTCACGTAATGTGACGTCTTGGCGATGGCGACGATGATGATAGTTTCTGCTCTCATCTGGGCTGGAAACAAAATGTCGCGTCCCGGTGAATCCAGCACGGCGCCACGAACGGGGACGACAGCGATGTGAAGAAGAAGCTCCGGGCCGCTGTCGGGCGTATCTGAGGCCGAGCCCAGCTGCGCTGTGACCCCGAGGAAGTGGCCCCTGCCGTAGAGGCACTAGCCGCAACAGTCCCGCCACGCCTGCTGCTTCCCTGTTGCCTGACGGACCAGCTGAGCAGAACTGGTGGCGGCGCCTGAGGCGCAGTTCTATTCATCAACTGAGCGGGTATCCCGCAAGAGCCAGGCGACAAGCCCGCCTGCTGAATGCCGACCCGGACATGTCCCGGCTGTTTTTTCCGGACCCCGGGTCGGACGTTGAGGGGGGAGGGGGGAGGGTGAGATGTGGAGTCCTGCTTCGCCCACAAGGAAGCGCAACGCGCCAGCCCCATTTGCAGGGAGTACCCCTTCCCAGCACTCCCCACCGTCCCTCTACCACCGACGGGGGAAACTGATCCCGGCTAGGACACTATAAAGTGAGGCGCGAGGGCGTCTCACTCCCTCTTGGTTTCCGGTCTTTTTGACTGTTGAATCCTGGATATCCCACTGCCCGCTGCCTGGCTGCTGTCCCGGCAACGACCTCTGACCCCCCGCATATGCATGGACACCCCCCGACAGTGAGATAAACATTTTTCACGACCCGCTGTGTGTGTGTGTGTCATGCGCCTACCTCATAGAGAGGAATCGCCCACAAAGTATGAACGCGTACGGCGCATAATGAATGTGGAGATCCCAATCAGAGTAGTCGGAGGAGTCGGAGGAGTCGTATTTCGAAAGCACGCCGCCAAAGGTGGGGTTAAATCGTTCGGCGAGTTCATCAGTGTGCGAGGTTCAAATAATTATGTGGCACTTGAGTACAGCCTTAACAACGTCCGATAAAAAAATGAGTCCTCTGTAGTCTGAGTAGTTCAAAGGGTTGCGCTTTGGCGAAAGAATAATCACTTCCAAAATGAATGAGGCTACATTTGACGCTGCGGCAGATGGATGTGCTGCGGCTTCTGCGTATTGCATCAGGTGGTGACCTCGACAATGGCCCAAAGGTTTTTAACGGAACCTTACGGAAGCGGTCCGTATAAATACGGACGCTATCAACTGAGCCGTGTTGGAAGAGTAACGGCTGTTCCTGCCAGCAGAATGATCAGGATGGGTCTTATGTTGACAGGCATGAGCGAACGTATTGGAGGAGGAATTTGTACACGGCCCTCCTGTATTATCGTAATATTAGCAGATGGTACGTCTTGAACACTCTCGCATGGCCACCTTGTTGTTCAGATGGATGTATGCACACACTTGCAAGCGTAGGTGGCATGTAGTCAGAAGGAACCATTTGCGGCCCTAAGCACTTTACTACCAGGAACGTTATTCTAGAAGCGAAAAGAATTACGCACTTTGCGAACAATTCAGCACGTCATTAGTTAACGTCAGACGAAGACAGACATCTTATTCCTCCTTTCATTGTAATTTTATTAAGCCCCGCTAATCTACAAAGAAGCAAATGGAGCCATCCTTCTTTCTAACGAGCCCGACAGGTGACGTCCATGGGCTGTTTCAGGGCTTAACTGCACAGTTTTGTAGCCTCGGGTCTACTGGCTTTTCAATAACCTTTGAAGTAGGGCAAGAAGTTGCGTTTGCTGAGCCGCAGGACGACTAGAGTGAATTGAGGGCTGGGACAGGCCTGTGAAAGAAGGAAAGGGTACAGAAAGTGCAGGGCTGAATGCAGTTACGAAGAGGTGTGACGCGTCACCCGTCTGTTCACTGAGAACAGATGGGATGGGTTGTATGCTCCCGAGAAAATCGTCGTGGCTCAAAGCAGTAGGGTAGGGAAACCGGTTACAAACCCCGGCCGCGAGGAAGCCAGCAGAAATAGTGAGTAGAGCATAGGGAAATGGAAGCCGATTTCGGAGCAGAAATGTATGAGCTGCCGTGAAGAGCTCAGCTTGATCGTACACAGTGTCACCAGCGATATATACGAGTAGGTTAGAAGAGGGAGAAATCATCATGTAGGTGCGCTGAACTTTGACTCAAGACGATTCGCTAGCACAAGACAAGACAAGATGCCGATTTTCTCCGCGACGAGGACTTTAGCGCACAGAAAAGAGGGAGCGTTGTCTGGAACGGGGGCGGGAAACACAGAAAAACCCAACACCAGCGCAAACACAATCGATTAAAGAGGTGTGAAGCGACAGGGAATCCCAGCCTAAGATTACAGCATGCGTGCAGCTTGGAAGCCACGACGAACTGAACACTATAAAGACAATTCTGGATGATTACTGGAGCGGTGCACGCTGCTAAAAGCTTCATTTGCTGAGCACTGGCTGTTTGCATCGAGTCCTAAAAATGTCGTCTTCACTGGTTTTAAACGGGTACAAAGTTTTGCGTCCATTACGGAAATTGCAGCACAAGTCTCAATTTGTGTCATAATGAACATGCCCTCGACCTAAATTTCAGTAATGTTGGCTGGCGATATATGAAGACTCATCGCCTCAGTTATCGCCTCCGAGAGAGAGGGAGAAAGCACTTTTTTTGCACCCGTCAGAGAGTATGGATGATCGGGTGAGACGCAGCTCCCCGTTTTACCGTCTATTTCCCCCCTAGACGTCACCCGAAGTCAGTTGGCTTCCGGCGACGGCCATGGTCCAGTATATTCTAGGCACTATAGCCATGGCTTGACGTCTGACTTGCATATGGATTTGTTCTTCTTGGCTGTGAAGGGAGGATTTCCATGACTCTTTATTTGCATGTATACCGTTTAGCGCCGTGCAAGCCTAGAGCATGTCATTTAGGGTAGCTATGCCTTCACAGTTTTTACATTTGGAAGAGTGGACCTCAGCGGCCTCTAGTTTTCGTTGCCTGTCAATTTCACTTCGGAGAGATGGAACGGCGATCGAAGATGACCGAGCGATCGGATGAAAAATGACGACTTGCTGGAGGCTCAATGGGCCTGGAATACTGTGGCGTCAACGATTAATACCCAGAACCTTAGGTAGGTAGTGCTAACACTGGGAGACGGTTTCAGCTAGTGGGCAATATGCCCAGCACACGAACATCTCTTCGTTACGCCTTCATTGAAACGCACGTGGCCGGGATCGAAAACCCGAGTACTCCGGCACAGTATCCGGGCGTCTTACCAATGCACCACCCCGGTGGGGCACGATGGCAGCGCACGCTAAGATCCCCGGGTGGTCGAAATTACTCCGTAGTCCCACATGCTACGTTTCCTCTTTCTCTCTTTCCACTTTCACGCCCACCTTCCTCCCTTCCTTTACGGCGTGGTTCAGGTGTCCACAGAGGAAGTGTGACAGATACTGCGCCTTTCCATTATTGTGAAGCAATTACAATTGACGAAAAAGCGTTACTTCGCTATGTTCTTTGGTTTCTGTCCGCAGACCGTGTCTGCTGACCATGTCCGCAGACCGCGTCCACAAAATCGTGTCCGCAGCAGTTGCGAGTAATTGTATATATAATATATAAATTATTTATTTATTTCAAAAATGGCATACAAATACGAGCCTGCCCAAGCCAACAATGGGCTTGTGGGGCAGCGCTCGGCAGAACGGAGCAAGCTAGGGACGGCACGGTAAGTGAATTGCACAAGACTCAAACTAAAAACTAAAGAAAGGCAGTAAGAAATGACGGGAAAAAATAAAAAAGTAAAAAAACAAAGAAAGAAAGAAAACAAACAAAATTACACATACAGATCAAAGATATAAGATTTTACTTCTTTCGGCGTGCTGGAAAATAAAACATTATCTGGCAGGTCGTTCAACACATCAGGTACATAGAAGGCATGGACACGTTTGCCGTATCTTGTCCGTACTCTTGGTAAGGTAAAGCGGTCGCGTGGACGTAATGTTCTGGCGGGGACTTACGGGAGGCAGAACTCATTGTTTCATATATAGGAAAGGATTACTGTTTCTTTGAATAACAGCCTGAACGAGGGCATGTGTGAGCATGAAAAAAGACCGGGATTGTTAGTAATGTGCACACCATACATCACCGCCCGATTTATGGATTTTAGTAAAGAGTCAACTTTATTGCGCCAAAACACTGAACAGAAATAAAAAGAACAAATTCCATATCTCAACACAATGTACGCCAATGCATGTGCTATTGTTCTCCTTACGTAAATTGGGCACAGTGCTTTAATAGAATACAGCAGGCAGGCGATTTTGCGCAGCCTTTCACAAACGTTAGCCATGTGAGTGTTCCAGGACATGTTAGAATCGAAATGAATACAGAGATAACTGACACTTGAGAGGTATGGAATAGGAGAGCAAGAACAATTGTTACACAGAGGAGAATGAAGAAACACTGGAGTGATGACAAGAACAGATTTCAGCGGATCGTGAAAACATACTAATTTAGCTTTATTTTGGTTAATAGAAATTAAGTTATTACGTTACCAACTGATAACATTTGTAGTGTCAGTTTGTAATTCAGCCACGGCTTGATGGTAATTAGTATGACGTGATACTGAAAGCGTGTCATCTGCGTATTGAAACACCCGACAGTGAAAAATTGCTTGACTGAGATCATTAACGTACAAGTTGAATAAAATGGAAGCTAAAATCGACCCCTGGGGTACTCCAGCGCTCAACTGTCTAGGTTTGCTTTTGATATTTCCGAGAACTACTACTTGGATTCGACCGTGCAAATAATTCTCAAGGAAAGTTAGGAAAGGCCCTCGGAAGCCATAGCTATGAAGTTTACGAAGTAAAATTTTATGGTTTACGGAGTCAAAAGCTTTTGATACATCTAGAAATAATGCACAAGCGAATGCACTAATTTCAAGTGTACTGTTAAGGTAATCGGTTAATTAATCTAATGCTAATCTTGTCGTGTTAGCCCAGGCAGGGAGGGCGCCGTTGCACCCGCGCCGGAACGCTGCCAGAGAAAGCAGTCCAGACACCGAGCTCCTAAGCGACGAAATGCACCCCCGTTTATTCTCGCACTCCGCTTTTATACACTTGCGCCACACTTGCGCCACAGATACCCTAGCGCCACTATCGCAGTCGCAGCTGCCAGCCAAGCCGAGCCAAACCAAAACAGATGATAACAGCACATCCCCCTTTTCAAGCACTATTAACTTTACATGCATACACTTCAAAATAACATTGGAACACACCCAAGAAAACACGACAGAACACAGTCACTCCAGCATCAGTCGTCCACGCCCAGCCTTATGGGTTTGCGAACAACTCTTCGAAATCTGGTCGTAGTTACAATTCTAGCTTGACAATTGCCACCGTCAGTCTCCGTCTGAGTTAGAGGCACCAAAGCTTCCGGAGCTTCGTCAAATTGGTTGTCTACTCCAGTTACCAATCCGGCCCTGCTGGGCTGTTCCTGACTATCCGGAAATTCGTAGTTCCCGCTATCTACCCGGTCTTTTGGGAGACGGTTAAGCATTCTCCTATTTCGACGGACTTCAACCCCGTTTTCCGTTTGAACACGGTATGAACGCGGCTGTGGTGCTGCTCCGAGCACTGTACCTTTGGTACGGAGATCAGTCACCCATACCACATCACCTGCTTCCAGCTTTGGGAGATTTTTAGACCGGTGACGTCGGTCGAAGTGGCGGCTTTGCTCCTTTCTGACTTTACGGTCCTTGGCTGCCGCTTCTTGCAGACAGCATTGTCCCGGATTGCGGTGCAAAGGCAGCATTGGGACTCTCGTCCTAAGCCTTCTACCCATCAGTATCTCCGCTGGGCTGACATTCAGAACACCAGGTGTGGCCCTATAAGCCAGCAAGGCTAAGTAAGGGTCGTCCGATTTTAGAATGAGATTCTTAACCGTCTTTACCATACGTTCGACTTCCCCGTTTCCCTGGGGGTGCCTCGGACTCGAGGTGACATGACGGAAGCCATACAGTTTTGCAAATTTCTCGAACTCGGCACTGACAAATTGGGGACCATTGTCGGTCACCACACACTCGGGAATGCCATGTCTCGCAAAAATGCTTTTCATTCGGCTTATCACGGTAGCAGACTTTGTTGACGGAAGAATGGCAATCTCTGGGTATCGCGAAAGATAGTCTACTACGACAAGATATTGCCGTCCCTGAATTTGAAACAGATCGACCCCTACTCTCTCCCAAGGAAAATAGAGCGTTGGCGATGCAATCATCGGTTCGATCTGTTCTGGCGCATGCCTCGCGCTAACGCTGCACTGTTTCACGAATGACGCTATCTCAGTGCTAAGTCCCGGCCACCAGACAGAACCTTTAGCCACACTGCGGCATCGCGAGATGCCTTGGTGACCGTCATGCAGTTTGCTTAGCGCTTCTTTGCGAAGGGTCTGAGGAATGATAAGCCTCATACCTTTGAGCAGAAACCCGTTCACCAAAGTAATGCATGCACGTTCCTGCCAGTATGGCAGAAGATAACAGGGAACATTTTGTTTCCTGGGCCACCCTTTTTTGCACACTGTGCGCAAGCTTCGACACACTTCGTCTTTTGCTTGACCTTCTTTTACTCTTTTCAAGAAATCGTCGCCTGTTTCTAAACCCAGTAAACAAGCTTTCGAGTAAGCGGTTACCTCTGAGACAGTTAAACAGCTTTCCACTTTCGTACGAGCTAACGGCGAACGTGAAAGAGTATCAGCAGTGGTTAGCGATTTGCCTGGTACATATAATGCAGAAAAACTGTATCGCATCAGGCGCAGACGAAAACGTTGAATTCTTGGGGGCATAGCGTCGATTGCCATGTGACCCAAAAGCGACACCAAGGGCTTGTGGTCAGTTTCAAAAACAACTTCCAGACCACGTATATACTCATCAAACCTTTCCGCTGCCCACGTCAACGCCAGCGCCTCCTTTTCGATCTGGGAGTACCGTTGCTCGGTTTTGGTGAGCGAACGAGAAGCGAATGCAACTGGTCTACGTTGCCCGTCTTTTTGCTTTTGAAACAAAACTGCTCCCAGACCGAAAGACGATGCGTCAGCTGAAAGAGTGGTTTGTAGCGAAGCGTCGTACAAAGCCATGCATTGCGCTGAACAAATGAGCTCTTTGAGTTCTTAGAACGCTTTTTCCTGATTGCTGTCCCAGACCCAGTCCCTATCCTTGTGCAAAAGAACACGCATGGGAGCAGTCACTTGGGCTAAATGTGGCAGGAAGCGGCCCAAATGATTCGCCATGCCCAAAATTCTTCTAAGCTCAGTAACGTTTCTGGGTGCTCTCAAATCTTTTATAGCACTGATCTTCGCTGGATCAGGATGAATACCTTCCTCATTCAAAATGTGACCCAAAAAACGCACTTGCCTAACCCCGAATAAGCATTTCTCTTTGTTTAATGTCACATTTGCCCTTGCTAGGCGTGTGATCACGTTATTTAAACGCTCATCGTGTTGAGCTTTGGATTCGCCAAACACTAGGACATCGTCCATGAAATTAACGACCCCCGGCAGGCCACCTAGTATCTCAGACATTCTCTTTTGGAAGTACTCCGGAGCGGAGGTAATTCCAAAGGGTAGTCGCGTGAAACAGTATCTACCGAAGGGTGTTAAGAACGTGGTTAGCTCTTCCGAGTCTTTACTAAGTCGCACCTGGTGGAAGCCTGAGTTGGCATCGAGCTTTGAAAACCATTTCGCTCCCGACAGTGACCCTAGAGCTTGATCCACAGTTGGTAACGTAAATCGCTCTCGAACTACGCATTTGTTCAATTTAGTGAGGTCTACGCAAACTCTCAGGTCTCCTGAGGGCTTCACTACCGGAACTATTCCGGCGCACCATTCGGTGGGCCCATCCACTTTCCTGATTATGCCTAAACGCTCCATTTTATCTATTTCGCGCTTCAGGGACTCCCTCAGGGGATCTGGTACCCTGCGTGGAGCGCTTATGGCATGCGGGATAGCGCCAGCTTGTAGCCTGATGGTGTACTGCCCTGGCATCGTACCTAGACCGCGGAACATTTCTGGAAAACGCGTCTCGTACTGCAGGTTTCCCGACTCGACCGCGTCTGCAAATTTCACGATACCTAAGACCTCAAGTGCAGGTAATCCTAGAAGGACGTCGCGTAACGGACTGACAACGTAGCATGTTTGATACACAGTTTTCTCTTTCCATGCGATCTCTGCTACGAATTTGCCTAGTACGTTAAGCTTACTGCCTCCTGCACCTAGCAAGATTTCATCGGTTTTTACCAGTCGGGACGGTAATCCCGGAAACGTTGCTGGTAATACTGACACTTCAGCACCTGAGTCAACCTTTGCAAAAATGGGCACAGAATTAATGCGCACCTGAACAAATCGCGCTTTTCTGCATGCATCTATTGATCCCACGAAAGTCTCTCCAGTTTCCTGGTTGACCGCTGAGACGCGTAGCTCTCCAGTTTCCTGGTTGACCGCTGAGACGCGCACCTTTCGTTGAGCGGTAGCCGTTGCTTTCTTCAAGCAGGCCTTTGCGAAATGTCCCTTCTTGCCACAGTGAAGACACTTGGCAGCTCTGGCTGGGCACATTGTCCTGGGGTGGGCGTCGCCACTGCAGAAAGGACACCGCACCTCCGGCGTTCGTTGCCCATGCTGCCGCACCTCCGGCGTTCGTTGCCCATGCAGACGTCCCTTGTGCCTCTGTTGAACCACCGCGTCCACATTGGGGTCCTGGTCACGAATTTCCGATGACTGATGGCTGTGCTGTCCTCGTAGAGTACTTTGCTGCTGTTGGACGCTTTCCTTTAAGCGAGCCTTCGACAGCGCCGAAGCCAGCGTTAGCTGAGAATCCATTTGCAAAGCTTCCGAGAGCTTTGCGTCGCGGAGCCCGACAACCAGTCTGTCTCGGATCATTCGTTCTTTTAGTTCACCGTAGTCGCAACGTTCCGCCAAGCCGTGTAGCGCAGTGACGAACTGGTCTACCGACTCTCCTGGCATTTGTACGCGTCTGTGAAAACAGGCGCTTTCGTACACGATGTTCCTCTCTTTTACGAAGTGCCCGTCGAACTTTTTCTTTACGGTTTCATAGTTCTTGGCGTCTTCGTCAGATAGTGAAAACGTCTTGAATATGTCACGAGCTTGCCTCCCCATTGTGTACAACAGCGTTCGTACCTGAGCCTCCCCGGAGCATTCGTTGAGTCCCGTTGCATATCGGAAGTCGTCGAAATGTTCGATCCACGCCGGCCACTCTGACGTGCGGTCAAAGTCCAGCGGTGGCGGTTGCTGCAGTCCATGCAGCCGTATTGAAGGCGTCTTCGACATCGTGGATGGAAGGTGCCTGGCTCAGTGCGAAGATTCTTGACCATCTGACATCATGTCGTAGACGGCCACTTCTGACACCATGTCGTGTTAGCCCAGGCAGGGGGGGCGCCGTTGCACCCGCGCCGGAACGCTGCCAGAGAAAGCAGTCCAGACACCGAGCTCCCAAGCGACGAAATGCACCCCCGTTTATTCTCGCACTCCGCTTTTATACACTTGCGCCACACTTGCGCCACAGATACCCTAGCGCCACTATCGCAGTCGCAGCTGCCAGCCAAGCCGAGCCAAACCAAAACAGATGATAACAGCACAAATCTAGTGCCACGCCCACAAGTAAATCCGTACTGATTAGGCGACAGTATGTTGTGCGCATCAATGAAGCTCTGCATGACGTGAAAAATATGCTTTTCAAGTATAAGAGCAATGCACGAAAGTAGCGAAATTGGCCTGTAGTTTGTGACATTGACCGGTCCGCTTTTGAAGAGAGGAACTACAAGCGCTTCCTTGAGGTCAGGTGGAATTTCTTGCGTGATTATAATGTTATTTATAATTGCTAAAAGAACATTCTTCAGGGCCTCGAAATTTCTGCGAAGGACGTCGACACACCATCTAATCCAACCGACTTTGTGCGGTTTTAAGTTAAATAAAATATAGCGAATATCATCCTCGGTACACTCAGGCAGGAAGACAGACTCAACTACCGATTGTGGCATACAATAACTAGCCGTATTACCGGACAACCTTGCTGCGGTAGACGAGAAAAAGGAATTAAATTGGTCTGCTAACGTTATAGATGGTGGACCGAAATTCTTCGCAATAGTTTGGTATGCGCCTTTCCGGGGACGACCCCTTAATTCGTCAACCACGGATAAAGCCTTGGACGGGTTATTTCTAAACTCAGAAAAATTAACTTGGAAGTGCTGTCGCTTGGCACCCCTAAGCACAGCAGTGACTTTATTGCGAGCCATCTTATAAGCTTCACGAAGATACTGATTATTAGGTGAGCGACGACAACGCGCCCAGGCTAGTTCTTTTTCAGCTATCGTGGTTAGAGCATTTCCATTTATCCACGGCCATCCCGGCTTTCGTTGCTTTAAGAAGACTACGTTTTTGCAAGAGTGCACTGTCTGCGTATAAACGGCAATAAAAGATTTATAGAAGTGACAGGCAGGAACTTCTGCTCGGAATGATTTCCAGTCGTAGCGTTGCAACAACCAGTCCAGCTTTCTTTTATCAACAACCTCTATCTGTGATACTGGGTTGTCAGCCGCAGCATGCTGAGACGATAGAAAGCTACACCCAACATAGAAGTGATCGGATAGCTTTTGCTCAATAATAAACGGAAATACCTGATCGTTCTCAGTGCGAACGTTGACGTGATCTATGCATGAAGACACAAGTGATGTACCCAAAATTTCGACACGTGTGGGAAGGTTGATAATAGATTCTATCCCAACGTCAGCAAGCGTGCTCAAGTAATCAGCTACAATGTGTCGTTCTTTCTTCAGCACGTCAATGTTAACATCACCTATCATGCACACGTGACCAGATGGAAAAGCAAGTAGACGCAATTCGTCCACAAACTTTCTGACACTTTGATTTGGCGGCCTATAAATAGTGAGCAATGTGATGACAAAAGATTGTGTGTTTAGAGGACTTGCAATCCAACCATTTTTAATGAAAATGCCAATTCCCCCGCCACGGCCGCCCTTGCGCGTCAAAAAATGATTGTGATAACCTTGGAGTTGAAAGAGACCAGTATGTTCCTGCCCAATATTAATTCCAGTTGAGACGAAAACATCAGCTATATCACGTACTGCACCAGCGTGGACACAAAATTCATTCCAGTGCCTGCGAATACTACGCACGTTTACATGAAAAACAATGAATGTGCCTACACCTGGTTTTAAAAGAACAGAAAAAGAAGGAAAAGTCTCAAAATTGTTCGCACGAAGCCATGAATCAAGGAAAGAGATTACAACACCCAAAGCAGGGAATAGAAGAGGTCAGACTAGCCGAGACAAGTCACAAGGGCTCATTAAGCGCACAACTGGGTCGCCCTCCTTCTTACGGTCATAAATTTTGCCATGTTTCACCCATACGAACTTGAATTCGGCTTCCTTGGCCTTAGTCGTTGTCTCCCAGAATAGTTCTGTGTTGTATTTCGTCAAGTTTTCGACAAAGAAAACCGAGGGCTCATTTTCCTTCGCCAGAGGTTCCAGTTTCTTTCGCTTTGCCAGCCAGCTGTCACGTATGCCCGCCGAAAGGAAGCGCACTAAAACTGGAGCTGTTTTGCTCTTCTTGGGCAACCGGTGCACAGCTACTACATGATATGGCAGGAATGAATCAATGCCCAGTTAAGCGGCCAGTTAAGCAACGGTAGTAGTCAAGTTTTTATTGGGAAGTTGGGGTAAGTTATGAATTTCGAGGTTTGAGTACCTACTATACTGTTCAGAGGCATTTATTTCGCCTCTAAGATCTTGAATGACAGCTGCCTGAGAAGCGACCTGATCCTCAAGTGCCATTACTCTAGAAGAGAATTCAGTGACCTGTTTCTGTCGCATTGCTGATTCTTTCAGCAAGGAATCATATTTATTTGAAACAAAGTCAACCGAGTCGTGTATTTTCTGCATTTTTGTTTTCACTACTTCGATCTCGGACTTGAGGCACAACAGTTCGTCTATTTTCGACGGAACCAGGGAAAGAGATTCAACTTTCTCGCGAATAGAATCCAGCAACGATAGCTTTTCAGCAATAGCTGTTAACTGGCTAGAACTGCCTTGGGAAGAGTCCGCTGATCTGCATGTTTTGCATCGCCACTTTTCTCTCTTTTTCGGGCCCATCGACGAGAATGTGCCTTCAGCCACGCCTGAGAACTCCTGACCGAGGTGATACAATGATGCACAGTTGGAGCATTCCATGCACCGGTCTTCGTCAGCAAAATCATCCCCACATTGAGCACAATTTTGTCCCTCCATCACACATGCGTACAAGAGAACACACGCGGTAGATCAAGCAAATGGCAGCTTCGCAGTTAGCGGCATGGAATGTACAGAAAAGTCGCTACAGCGAAACCAGCTCACCTGCAGTAACAGAACAAATCGTTTAGGGCCGACTCTGGACGTGCCGCCAACTGCGCTTGCTGCTTGCAAGCGATGCGCTTTTATGGGGACGATGACGGCGCTTGTTGATCACAGCACCATCTTGTGACGCGAACCGAAGTCAAGAAGAACTGGAAACGTTCCACGTATTTTCAGCAGAGCTGCCACACCTACGAAGCCATCCGTGCAAAAAAGCCTCCGACGTCCGATGGACCACTCGAAACTGTTGCGACGTAGTTGCGCCCTTGCAGTAAGAGAACAAATCGTTTAGGGCCGGCTCTGGACGTGCCGCCAATTGAGAAGTGGTAGAGGTTAATGAGTGGTGTCAATCGATAGAAGCTGACGTAATATTGCTGCAAACAACATAATTACGCCAATAAGTTAAATAGCTAATTAATTTGAATACCTGGTTCACAGAAAGGCAAGGGACAATATCTGGCACACATGTTCTTTGGCACCTGTACCTAGCCGTAAGATCAGGGAGGAAAGTGGTAGTGAAAGCGTAAAGAGATAAACGGGTGCCGTATTGAATTTGACGTCAAGAATGTGAGCTCACGCAGCCGGAAGTAGAGCTAAAAAAAGGGCGTAGGAAGATATTGGTGCGCAATTTGAAAGTGCCAAAGACTAAAAGGGTAAACAAGAAGTGAATTAAACAGAAGTAGAGAATGTAACAACACGCAACCGGAAGTGGAGATGAAAAAGGACATAGGAAGGGATTGGCGCGAAATTTAAAAGTACCAAATACAAAAATGGGCAAACAAGAAGGGAATTAAGCTAATAGAAGTAACTAGAAGCAAACGACAGCAGCATCCGTGCTTTCGCATTACTCCAATGTAGATTCTGCAGTGCTCTGTAATTATTAATATTATTATATGCCCAGCAAGTCCGCAATTGTAGCAATTGAGCCGGCTATCTGTTGTGCGCCAGGAATTCTGTGGTTTTGAGCCCGTCGACAATAGGGTGGTGGGGCTTTTACAGGTACTGACGGTAGAGTGTAAGTTGACGGACGAGGTTGTTAAATAATGTCGGCCTAAGTACCGGCGACAGGCCTTGGGTTGACATCGTCATAGGTCAAAGCAGCGCCGCCATGTCTTGGAGCAGTGTCAGCGTAAGTCATAGGAGCAGCAGCGACAAATGATGGTGGATGGACAGATGGATGCGCCTCAGCAACCTGCTCCTAATAGCAGGCCGCAGTGCCGTTGCTAAATGGTGTGACTGCTCTTGCGGGTTACAAAGCAAGGAAAGCGTACGCGACACATCTTCATGAGAAAATGCTTCAATTTGCTGTAGCAACGATGGGTTGCCGCCTGCGGGCAGCAGTCCGGCAAGCTATTCAACTCATGCTCCAAAATCGAACCCACTGCCACTCTATATTCTTGCTATCTTTTTACGTGATTGTGGGTAACAGAAATCGCTGCGTGCTATACAAGTATCGGGCTAAGATAATCGGAATACGAACAGTATGACGCCCGTTTGTGCTTGCTTCGCGCCTGTACAAGTTACTCGTTTGAAGTCTTTTATAGCTCTTTCCAGCATTTTAGTGCAATATATGCTGTGTAGTGCATGCTTGGGCACCGGGAGTACAGCTGGAAACCATACCGCGATAGAAATAAAAAAAAATGTTTTTCCGGTAAGGCTTCGAACTGTGAAAAGGTCTCGGGGCCCTAAAGCTATTAATCACTGCTCGCAGACAGAAGCGGAACAGCTGTACTCACTGACGTAGGATCACGTCAGGCCGAAGCATGACTGCTCTTCACGATTTCATCTATCGTAAGAATCCACTTTAACTTGCCGCTAGCTGGCAGTGCCACATAGCAGTCAAAAGGGAGATTTAGTACAATTACTAGAAGATCACCTCTCTAGCATCGGTTATCATATCATAGCACTGCACGTGGCTTAACGTAGGCGGAATAAAATTTATTATTCATACTGAACAAACAATGTGACAACTAAAAGTAAATAGAAGCACAAAATTAAATGAAAAATTACAAGTTGAGAACGAGACTTTGGAGAGTTTATTTTCTAGAGATCTGATCTAACTATATTCTCGGTGTTGAAGTTGGCTGACTGACACGACAAAATAATTATCCCAGTAGAATCAGGAGGCAAACATTTTAGAGAGAGAGCTCTTAGCCCGATGCTTCTGTGCAGTGCGTGCACATTCTTTGCTATATACTCCTGAGCATTGTAAATAATTACAAATTGTTTCACCACTTTGCCTTTATTGCCCTTTTGGGATAACGTATATGTACGCCTGCTTGCTGGTGGACGATATCAAATTTTCGAAATGCATTGTAGTCGACCATGAGGGTCTGGAGTTCTCATGGGAGCGACTCCGCATTGACAGCCTAGGCCACATGATTCCCCAAGTCTTTGTCCGAAGCCACACTAGAAGAGAGAAAATGTAAGAAGGTTAATAAGTTTCTCAAAGAAGCTAAAGCTACTTGCAGATTCAATCTTTTCGGCCCATCTCGTCAACATTCGGAATGAAATGAATAATGCATGCAGTTAATGCCTTTTACCGTAAACTTTGGTGTGCTTAATAATGAGTAATTTGTGTGGTCAACAAAAATTGTTTTTTTTTTTTTGCGCGTTCACAGGACTAGAGAGAGAGAGAGGAGCTATACAGTTATAAAAATAATATTGTACCAAGCTCATAAACTTAACAGCTTTTAGAAATCGGTGCCCGCTCTTAAGCTGCTTGACGCGAATGAATCGCATGTGTGATGTTCTGGAGCAACGGAGAAGTGTCATTTTTTCATGAGTAGGAAAGCGTAGAACGAACCGCGAAGAAAGCGTTTTTTTTTCATACGTTGCTTGGAAGTGGCGGTTACAAGCAGGCGTGGAAGCCACGTGCCCATTTTAGAATGTTCCCCTGCACCTGATCAATGACTATGCTAGGCTGAGCGGGAAGGTGAGTGCTAATTGTGTTGTGGACGTTGCAAGTGAGTGCATGCTAGGCTAAACTAACAAACACTAAGCGCTTTTAATATATATTCGCAATGAACACGCTTTGTAGTTAACGTTTGAGCGCTACTACCGGGACTTACAACAAACACGATGTTTGACCAGCTGCGAGCCTGCTGGTCAGCGCAAAAAGTTATCGAAACCTGTTATCAATGCAGTCGGTATCTCGCATTGCGCGGTGTATGGTTGCACAGTTTGTTACTTATTTGTTTCTGCCTCTCTCGGACTTCCCCTGTTAGCGCAATTTCATTTAAGGTCCGTGCAGCGGAAATCGGTGTCGGCCCTCACACTGACATTCGGTGATGTCATTGGCGTAGTATGCGAAACATAACGAGCACGGCGGAAGATGCAAGCTGACATAGAGGCGCACTGATTGGCCGTAGTGTTCCCTGATGTTACGTTTGGCAGGAGCTGCGATTTCATATCGGAAGCTGATGCCAGAAGCAGTCTACCAGGACATTTATATTCACGTTATCCTTAGGACATGCAGGCACGTTTATACGGATCGGTTATTGCGGGCTTTTGTATATGGGGCGTAAGACAAAGCTACC
>JAJIZL010018587.1:12925-25627 GCA_023969395.1 Amblyomma maculatum | reverse complement strand
CTCTCTCTCTCTCTCTCTCTCTCTCTCTCTCTCTCTCTCTCTCTCTCAAACCTACGGCAGCCAAAGGAGACCTCGGATGGCCGCAGCTACGTCGTGAAAATGCATAGCTAGACCGTGAAGAGGCGTAGCTGTGGTATCCTCATTAAAAAAATCTGCCTGCCATGGCATTTTATTTCACGTTACCCCTATGCTACGGGCAGGAGCTGCCTACTCGGGTCGCTCCTTTCATATGAAAGGGTGATATCAGAATCAGCCAGCTAGAACCGTTTGCATTCTCGTTACCCATACCACACGCAGGCACGTCCATACGGCTTGGTTGAAGCGTGACTTTATATTTGGGCTGGTAGATTACACTCTCACGTCATACCCTTAAAGGATGAGCTTAAGTGTCCCCAATAATGTAGCACCTTACACTGATCGGGCAGGAATAGGGAAATAAGGTAGCAGGCAAAAGAAGCTTCCGCCGTTGCTTTCGCAATTCAATTAGGGTTAACCAGAGCTAAACCACAATTTTTTTCCGAACAAGGCGATGTCACGTACGGCGAAGAGTGAGTGTTCAGGGCTCGTACTAGCGCACTCCTCGCCGAAAACTGCTTTAAAGGACGCCTCTGTGGGCCTAGATTTTCAGGTGATTGTGGCCTTCAACGCCACCGCGTAAAATTTACAACATAGGCACCATAGTGGAAAACTTTGCACGGACTCTCAAGTTCCGCCTTTAATGGTATGACGCGGCAGTGGTAATGGCTCCTGTTTTCCGGCTCCTTTTTCAGGTGTCATTTGGGTACTCGTTAAATTACGGGTCTTTTAACACTCTACAACTGTCAACCCACGCAGGCTTATTAGTGAACAGATTCACAAAGCTCCTCCTAAACCAAGTGGTGCGAACGCCTGCGTGGCCCGGGTGGCAGCTTGCCTAACTGGTGATCCAGGGGTCCTGGAATACGAAATTCCGTTTTGATCCATCCCAGAAGCGAAGTCCAAGTTTGCAGCGCCTGCCAGCTCGGCCATGTCACGCGCTCTCGAAATAGTATCACGCAAGCCGCAAACCAGACTGCGCATGGCCATGTCACCGGCTAACTAATAGACGCCTGACTCATGTCCACGATTTCTCGCTTAACGCCGACACCGGAGCTTGAAGAACGAACCATTTATCGTCATCGCTTTAAAGCTTTGATGCCCGCTGTGTCGATTGTTTTGTCATTGTGGCATTTTGCATTAATCACTCCGTTAAAAGCATTTTACGCCTCTATGCCCTGTTGCCAGACTTCCCGTTTCTTACTTGGCCTTGAATTAACTCGGGAAAAGAAATAATAATAATTGGTTCATAGGAAGAGAAAGGCGCAGTATCTATCACACTTGTTCCTGTGGACACCTGAACCACGTCGTAAGGGAAGGGAGCAAGGTGGGAGTGAAAGTGGAAAGAGATAAAGAGGAGCCGTAGTGGAGGGCTGAGTAGTAAAATGACCTACTTTATTATTCCTCTGTCGAGGCCTTACCTGAGCACTGCGTGCTTAGCTGAGGCAGAATTTCTGAGCATTCAAGAAGAATTAAATAATATTAATTGCATTACTATTATAAATAACTGCGAAATGAGAGAATCAATAAAAAACCGGATGAGCGAAAGTTTTCAGCCTCTTCCTTCACCTCTGTCATGAAAGGAGATATTGCGACAGCGCTCGGGGTGAGCAAGGTCCCTACTCACCCTGTTTCGCCTCAGGACGTCCATGATCGTGAAATCTGTGGCGCGGTTGGTGCCTTGCAGACTCACTTCTAGGTTGGTCAGAAACAGGTTGCGAGGCACGGACTCTTTCAGCTCTCTGCAGACGATCCGAAGCTGCTGGAGTCCTCCATTTCCTTCCTCCATCAGAGATAGGAAAATGCTATTTAGTGAGCGGTTCTCCTCCACCAGTCGTGCCAGAGCCTTTGCCGACCTCTTCTTGAAGGTCGTATTGCCTATCTGAAGGATACCGATCCCACGATTGTTTTCCAGTGACCGTAGCACGGTGGAAAGGCTGCCTTCAGGCCAGTCGGGCAGCAGGTGCAACTCTCTGCGCGTAGAAAAATTAATTTGTGACAGGTTCACAGTAATCCAGAACAAGCCCCTACCGACCGGAAAGCCATTATGACAATTTTGACAGCAAAAGCTGAGGAAAGGAAGTGGTGGATAACGGATACACATACGACGACTGCACAAAAGTCACGAAGTGCATTTTTTCTTTATGGCGTATGTCGGGATTACTTCCTATGTGCTAAATATAATGCACACATTGTCATATAGCTGAAGACTAGTTGTTTGCTTGTGGGGTCCAGGAGGCTCAGGCTAGAGACGCCATAGTGGAGGGCTCCGGAAATCTCGACCACCTTGGGTTCTTTAACGGGCACTGACATCGCACAGCACATGGGCGCCTTGGTTTTAGCCTCTATCGAAAAGCGGTTGCCGCGGCCGGGATTCGATTCCCCATCCTTGGGCAGAGCATTCCAGCGTCCTAGCTACTGCACCACCGAGGTGGGGTATGACTGAACCATTGTTCTCTAAACACATTACCCACTTGTTACACGCTGTTCATCTTGGTGCTCAACGTGAGAAATATGTATAAATTTTAGCTCGGCGAGCATTTAAGAAGTTAAGCGCAAGATTCCTCTCGTGTTAAATGATTTCAATGCATGTTAAAGATCTCCTGGTGGATTATACAGTTATTCTTTCAGTCAGATGTGCCCATAGACCGAGTAGCTTTGGAAGGTTAAATGGACAATACCAGCAGAATACTTGCTGTCTTAATGCATTTCGACTATCTTGATCCTGCGTATTTTTTCATAGATAGTCGATTTTAATAATAATGATTGCTTAGAAGGAAGGGCAATGCACAGTATTTGTCACACTTGTTTCTGTGGACACCTGAACCGCACCGTAAATGGAGAGAGGAAGGTGGTAAAGAACGTGGAAAGAGAAAGAGGAGCCGCAGTGGAAGGCTAGGAGAAATTTCGACCACCTGGGGATCTTTAACGTGCACTGACATCGCACAGCACATTCGATTTTAGAAGCATATTTTGAAACGTTTCTTTCCTAATGATAGCCACGAAGACAGGATATTGTGCACGTGGTACCCGTTTCTCGTACTTAAACAGCCAGATAGGTGTGCAATGCTCACAAAGCGTACGAACAATTTTTTCAGCGCGCAACGCTCCCTTATCGGCACTGATATCGGAGGGCATAGGGACTTGTTTTGAGTTTTCCTGGTTTGATTTCTTTAGCATCAGCCACTGAACGAGTATGAAGTAAGTCGGCGTAGAGGGCTCCAGATCATTTCATTCACCCCATATACTGTTTAATAGGGCTGGCAGGCATCATAACTATTGCTAATAAAAACAGCGCGAACAGCGCGAACAGGAAGACACAAGACAAGATAAAAGGAAGCTGCAGGACAAGCGCTGACTCACAACTCAGCGGCCAAGGCAAAAAACAAATATGACAAAAACGCGGCTTTCGCGTGAAGCATCCCTGGGTTCATCTATTTTGTGGAGACCAGCAGTTAGGCACCGCAACCACAGCGCCAGAAGACACTCCCCTCCCGGAGATGTATGTGAGTAACCGCCTATCCCTACTAGTTGTGCACATGGAGAAGAGATTGGAGGCGCTCTTTGCGAACAGGTGCGTGCGTTTATATATAGTTCCATAAGTACTCGTGTTGTGCCGTGCCGGTTTGTTCGAAAGGTTATAATTAGACCGATGCGTTAAATATTAACTTTTCGAATGGCTTTATGGTCAAATAAAAAATATAGAGGGGAAACCTCATTATGCTCAATAAGTCAGCACTTTACTGGTGCTGACTTACCATTGGCAGATGAGGTCACCAAAAATGAGACCGCCATACCCCTAACTGAATGGGACCAAATTGAATGATGGACACCTTACCAATGCTAGCACATAAACGTCACTATTTCGTGTTGCCGTGACAGCCACTAGAAATAAATGACGCCTAAAACTTCATTTCTCCAGTTAGTGGCCTAATTGCATGGTATGAAAAAGGCGAAACCGCAGACACACTGATGCGACGAGATAGGAGAATGTTTGCCTTACCCCCTCCTCATCTCGTTCGCAGCAGTGGCTCTAGTGGTTACGGCTTTCGACTGCAGAACGCAAAGACGGCGAATAAAATTTCAACCGCGGTCGCTACTTTTCTATGGAGGCAAACACTAAAGCGACCGTCAATTTGGTGACGGCTTTGCAAGGTCAAAGAAACCCAAATTTCTGGAGCCCGCTACTACGGCGTCGCTCATAGCTGGAGTCGCTTTCGGACGTTAAACACTATAAGCCAAATCAAACGAAATAATCTTTTGGCCAAAAAGTTCAAGAACTTCGTTGCACAAATTGGCCACCACAATGGAGTTACAATCCTCTGCTACAGTTCACATAAATGCACGACTGCTATTTCTGCAGGTCCAACTATCCATGTGTTCCCTCGTATTCAACACAAAACAAAACAGATTGAGGAGAGCATTTAGAACACTGAAGCCCACTGTGCCTACCTCAGTGACTTGGTCTTGCTGAAAGCATCGGCCAAGCGTTGAAATACAGAGTCTTCCAATTGACTGGAGCACTTAATAGAGGCTGATATCACGTTGCTTCCGGAGGCGAGCGGTGCTAGAATGATATCCAAGTCCTCTGGAGTGCACACGTCGAGTTCCAGGAATAATGCAGACTCATTGCACAACCGTCCACCTCGGGAGATGATTGATGGGTGCGGCTTGTACCAGTTGATGTGAAGGCGCGAAGACACGTTGATCTCTTCAATAACGTTAAACATTGTGAATAACTCGACCGCTGGATGGTTGTCGTGGATGTCGAAAATCAACTTGTGCACCGTAGAATTCACCTGTTCATGTAAAAGGCTCATTACTGGAATGCACAAACGAAATTTTGGGAGCGTTTAAGTAAACAGAGCTTTGAGAATGCGAGAGAATTAAAATATTCTGATCAACCAACTCTTATTCTACCGGCGACTGCACAGGCACAGCGCCTGTGCAGTCGGCGGTAAAACGTTATTCTTCCGGGGCCATCCTCTACGTTTGTGTCCTTCTAGTGCAATACACACACGCGGTGTTGGTTCTGGCAGCATTCTAACCTGATACGTGGAGTTATCTAGACACGTCTGAGCAAAGGGGGGCCAACCTATCAACTGTCAATCGTCACCTGCCTGCGGCACACCTTTCGAAAGCCAGTACCGGACTAGTGCTGACTTCTTACTGATAGATAACATCACCAATATGGGATGAGATCACACCCCTCCCAGTGAAATGGAACCAAGTTTGAGGTGCTAGACAGCTGCTGTTTTTTCATGAATTGATGACACCGATATTTCGTGTTCACATCAGCCATCTCAGCAATTAGAATTAAAAGCACTGCGTTTTCTTCCTGAAAGCGGCGTCCAATTCTACTGAATCAAGAGAACGAGAAAGCGCGGAAGCTTAAAAGCAGCGATATTAGAAACATACTTCACGACTCTTCGCACTAAAATCATGTAGCATATTTCAAAGTATACCTGAAAGGAATATTTCATGTCAATCAGAACAAACATACTCTTGATTGTTCCTTTATAGCGAGGCGCGACTTATAACAGGCTTAATCAGCCTTGGGGAGAGGACATCGGTGTTCAATCACTGCCATTCGTAACGTGCGCATATAACAAAGCTAATTAAAGGCATCTCCGCGATAACGCGCGGCGTCGAAAGAAACATAGACGGTGGAGTAAATATGTTTCTATCGCCACCGCCGAGTTAGTTCTTTTGCGGGCGCAAGTCAGCCCAATAAAGAGTAATTTCAGTACTATCACGTCTGTGTTCTCTTTTGGGGTCTGAGCGTCCTTGTCACCACTATGTGACAATATTCTGCAGGCCTCGACATGACATTAGGTGCCGGAATATTTGTTCTCATGTTTGTTTAACCTACGCGTGGGTAACGGTTGATGTGGTATTTTGGTGGCACATGAGCCGAATCGATAAGTTTTGCTTTCCGAGTGAATTGGAGCCTTTTGTTGTGTCCAGCAGTGTGCCCACCTTTGAAGCGAAAGCATCACTACACTAGATAAAGCAGTCGACGTGGAAGCCTAGGTTTGACCTTCAAGCCACCTGAACAGATACTGTGCCTTCCCTTTTTTTTTTTTATAAACTAACGCGTCTAAGTTAAGCGCACGAATTCAACACCTTCATATATGTCCGCTCGCAAAGACCAGAAGACCAGCGGAATGTATAGCAGATTTAAGACAATGGACCGAGCGTCTGTTGCAAGACGCCACAAACACTTCGAAAACTGTGACACAAGAGGAAAGCGGTTCCAGCCCGGACGCTAAGCTGGTATACATGATGGAAGCACAAAGGAGTATTCATGCTCGATGGTGTAAACATAAGCACAACCGACGTTTAAAAATTCGGCTAACCGGACTTGAAAAAGAAATAGAGGATTACTCGTGGAAACAGCTTAGAGCGGCTGTCACTTGCGGCTGTCTTAATGGACAACCGGGCAACAAGAACACATGGTTTCTACTTGGGCCACCTTGACTTGGGAATTTACTCTAACCTACGAGAACTAAGGCCGAATCTCACAAGTACCTACATAGGATCTCGCACTCTCATGAACACATTAAAAGATCAGCACGTTAACACACCTCCCAGGATATACCCTCGCCAGATGGGTACTCATTTGATAATCATCACGTGGATAGCGTCTTTACCGTAGCAGAGATCAGAGCTGCTGTTAACCAAATTAACACCACCTCGGCATCGGGGAAGATCGCATCACCAATAAGATGCGGCGCAACTTAGAGGACCGGTCAATAGAGGCTCCTACGGACCTCTTCAACAGTTATTGGACAGAGGGCAGCGTTCCTGACGTATGGATGCATGCTAGAATTAGTTTCATACCTAAACCGGGCAAAAGACTCGAGATGTGGAACCTCCGCCCGATCTCTTTAACGTCATGTCTCGGGAAGGTTATGGAACACGTTGTCTTAAACAGGCTCCTCATGCACACCGACGCGGAAGGCACTTTTCTGATTGTGTTTCAAGCAGGTCTTTTGACTCAGGACATCATGTGGCAAATACAAGATGGCATTCTCGCTCTAAACCACATAAGAGCCACTCACTTCGTTTCGCCTCCATCGAAACGCAGCCGCCGTTGTCGGGGTTCGAAATGAAGTGGCGTCCGTGTGCTCTGCGATGTCAGCGCACGTTAAAGATCCCCAGGCGGTCGAAATTACTCCGCAGCCCTCCACTAAGGCTCCCCTTTCTCTCTTTCCACTTTCACTCCCACCTTCCTCTCTTCCCTTACTACCGAAGCAGATGTTATAGTCAGTGGCCCCGCCGGGGTGGTGCAGTGGTAAGACGCCCGACTACTGTGCCGGAGTACCCGGGTTCGAACCCGACCTCGGCGGCTGCGTTTCGATGGAGGCGAAACGAAGAGGCGTCGTGTGCTGTGCGATGTCAGTGCACGTTAAAGCTCCCCAGGTGGTCGAAATTACTCCGTAGCCCTCCACTACGGCTCCTCTTTCTCTCTTTCCACTTTCACTCCCATCTTCCTCCCTTCCCTTACGGCGTGGTTGCGGTGTCCACAGAAAACAAGCGAGACAGTTACCGCGCCTTTCCCTTCCTATAAATAAATAAATCAGTTTTTATAGTCAGTGATTCCAAAACAGCTGTACGGAATTTCGGGAGGGGCCGTCTGTCGGCTGCCGCCAGGAATATCCTTAAAAGCTACTGTTCAGTCTCTGGTAGGACGATAGAACTGGTATGGGTTCCGGCTCACTCGGGCAATCCCGGGAACTAGAAGGCTCACGAATATGCCACAGGTTTCGTCGGCCGGGCGGTGAGCACCTCGTTTCCCGCGGGCGCGAGGGAGGGCTTGCTCTCGTTCCATGATATAACTCGCCATTTTAGCCCGGGAATGCGCATCTTCCCTCCACCACACAATTCATTAAGCAAGGCCCAGGAGATACTCTGGCGCCAGCTACAAACCCGCTCCTTCCCCTGCCCCAAAGTTTATTCATATATATTCAAAGAGCTTCTTTAGACCACATTACATGGGGGGTGCGCGGCCTATCCGCCACCCGCCGATTTGCTGCCAGCTCCATCTCTGGAGGAGTGGGAGGCCGTGCTGCGCTGCTCGGACCCGGCCATCCAGGCTCGGGTCACTGAGTGGGCCGAAGAGATCGCCGACAGGACGCAACTGGCGGCCATCTGGTGCGGCCAGCAATCAAACTGAACCACTTAAAGCCGATGAAATAAATGTTTTCCCATCCATCCATCCTTTACGGTGCGGTTCAGGTGTGCACAGAGCAAGTGTGACAGATACTGCGCCTTTCCCTTCCTATGAACCAATTATTAATTTTACCATCTACATGACCAGCTTTTCCACATATTGAGATACAAACTAAGATTTAAGAGCAATCTTACAAGTAACAATTTTTCTCACCTCTAGCGCTTGGACCAGCGCGCAGATAGAGGAAGCAGGTAGTCCGTTGTGCTGCAAGTTGAGCACACGCAGACGTGAGTCGACCCGAAGTTGGCTGGCAGCACTTACAGCGAACACCTCGCCCAAGAGACACATATTAATCCGCAGCTGCAACAGGACGCCTGGGTGGGGGGAGAGACGCGCGCGCTCATAACTGGTCATGCGAGATCATACGCATGGTGGCCACGCTGTGCTCAATAAAAGTACGTTAAATACAAATTTAAGGGACACCCAATTATAAAAGGTCTTGAAAATGCGAGAGGATTAAAGCGTGAAGTCCGCTCGGCCAGCTTATTCTCGTCAACTATTATTGCTGGCAGCATATGCTGAGTCAGTATACAGATGCCGATACCCCGTCATAAGGGGCATACCTCTGTGCTCGACCTTTCTACTGGCAGTGTTCACTACAGTGGACACCACGGTATTTCTCCTGGTTCTCTAACGTTCCAACCTTTCCGTTCTCATTACATTTGCATTCTAATCTTAACATTCTAACCTTTACATCAAACGGTCCAGACACCCCTGCATACGACCCATCGGCCTATGACTGCATGCGACTGCGCCTTGTCAGTGGATCAGCGAACCCTCTGACACCACCATGGATTACCAATGGGCATTTTGAAAGTGAATTGGAAAGAGTTTGAGAAAAAAGCTAATAAATAACTAGCCGAATAGTCGATCCTTGATGGCATTACCACGCAAGGGAGTATATTATAGGCCGAATAGTTGATCATGACCGACGATCATGGCGGACAAAGCAGGAGGGTGGGTTTAAAATAAGAAGGCAATAACTAGTACTGTTTGTGAACCTCGGTAAAGAACAACTGTTTATGGTATCAGGAAAGCATTCGAAGTATTAAGGAAATGCATTTACTAAGTGCTGTTAGTGACAGCGTATCCTAACGAGAAAAAGGAAATAACTGTGAAAAAATGACGTAAACTGCAATTGGTAGCCAGTTTTATGAGATCAATAGCAACTTATCCTGATCACTTAAGAGTTAGTATAGCTGTAAGTTACCTGCGCTAAGACAGAGGACAGAAATGGGGAGGACGAGGAGGAAACAACTTTACCGAAATGCAGTATTAAGCGTCGAGAATGTCCTAGGCCAGTGTCACCAAGGCCAACTGCTCTTTCAGCTAGTCAGAAGCTAACCAAGTCCGCCACGTTATGGGAGAAGTGTATGGATTTTAAAGTGGCTAAATGGCAACAAGGCAGGAAAACATGAAGTGTTCTAAGTTATCATAGGGTTCAGGACAACTCAGGCATGTGGAGAATGTCTAACGCGGTAGGGAAAGGACCGGGCAGGAGTAAGGAGTGTATTTAGGTGTATGCGTCGAAGAATGCATGTTAGTAGTGAGGAATTTATCCAGAAGAGGAAGTGTACGAAGAGTTTCTCTAATGTCATAGTGAAGATTGATTTCTTGCTCCTAGTACATGCCACGTGGGTGGATAAAGCCAGAGAATCCCAGGCCCCCAGTGCTGAAGTTCGCGGGCGAGGCGTTACACTACCTCATTGCCTGGGATTCCAACGTGACCAGGAATCCACCACAGTTTTAGGTTTTGAATAGACGCTAGAATACGAGATATGGGAGTCATTCCGAGTATAAATAGGGTGGGTGACAAAACAGCGCCCTGAGGAGTACCACGTGAAGAGAAAAATCGGAGACAGAGTCGGGTAGGCGGAACTTGGCCGTGCGGTCGCGGAGAAATGGAGTGAGTACTACAGCCGTACATCTTTGAGCTACAGACGGTAGAGGCAAGGATGTTTAAAGAGGATCGTGGTCAAGGTTATCAGATGTCTTACGCACAACAAAGGTCACTTTGGCTTAGATCGTGGAAGAGGGCGGAGGATGAATTCGTTTGTGAAGAAAGGAGGTCCTGAGTAGACACCTTTTCGGAAGCCAATTTGTTGAGGAGGAAAGAAATCTGTAGATTCAAGATTCAAGGGGCAGAAACGTGTGGAGTATACATGACAGTTCCAGACAAGTTCAGGACAGTGAACCTAACTATGTGGAGAAAATAATGAGGGCGAATTTTAAGGCAGGAAGACTGCAGAGTGCTTCAGGAAACAAAGGCCAGATAATGTCATCCTAGCCTAAATGAAGAGGAAATGGGCGTGAACAAACAGACAAACTAGGTGGAGATACGATAACGCGGGTCATTCTTCGTGGTAGCGGTATAGATGACTAGGAAGGGAAAACGTAGCAGGCTTCCTGTGAGTCAGTTTGACAGACGGGATTGGGAAGTTTGCAGGGATAATTTGACTGCAGTTGGTATGTACATAACAGATTGAATATGTGTATAGCCTGTGGTGTTTCCAACTGCGTGCAGCGGCTGCTGATATATCGTTTGAGTCGCCTTGGCCCACCAGAAGTTGCCTAGCTGTGGCAAGATACCTGAAAATCACGCGGAGAATGCAAAAAAAATTCCAAATAAATTACAGGGCACTTATGCTCCATCTTGTGCTTTTCCGTCTGCGGCTCCCATTGCGTACTCTATATTAGCAAGATATTTTGCTACATTGTGTCTGTATTGTCTCACAAACACTCATTCGCATGCAGTAGTAAGGTACTGCACAATGTGAAAGAACCAGCCGACAGATATAATGCCCAGCTTGCCCTAAACCGTGCAAATCTGTCTTGCGTAGCTTGAAAGTAGCGTGTCTGACTGATGATCGAAGGTTTCGATCTCATCTAAACCTCCCATCTCAAATGTGCCGCCCTGTGATTAGAAGCTGCCCGGTCATATCGCTTGGTCCCGTAACGTCGCGCAATCCGCCAATCAAACAACGCCCGGTCATGCCAGCTATCAGCTATAACTTTCGAGTGTTAGCACACTAAAAATGCACTTCATACGCGGACAGCACATCATTCTAGACTCATCAAGTCTCAAACGTAACGGCCCTGCTCAAGTAAGGGTCTGACTAGCACGTACATATTAAAATAACTATTCCTCTGTATTAATACCAGCTAGGAAATTAAGTAGTAAATTCTGAACAGCTCTGCAGTGTGGTGGGACTCGTGGGAGGCTATGACTGGTTAAGGAACACGTGCAAGCATTACCGGAATTTGGCCGAATGGCTTCCATGGAATCGGTGCAAATACGGCACCTGGAAGCAGAACGTTATTCAAGGCACAAACGGGTACCGCATATCTACTTTCGATTACTTTATGTGCCATAAAATACACTGATAGCACCATCTTATCTTTTCATAAGCCACTATAAAATTTCAAGCTACCACCAGGCTCTGCAGCTTCCAAAGGAAGGTAAAGATAGCCGTTCGCTGTTTCGGGTTATACTGAGCTCGAGTACAATGAAGTGCTTCCTGCCTGTCGATTGCAAGTTTTACGCAGTGGCGAATATTTAATTGTAATTTTTGGCAACGTTTCATAACACAGGCTTAATCGAATGCGGAAATGACGCCTCCCCTCCCCAGCTGTGCAAGAGGCTCTCAAGCGCTTTCTCGTGAGAGCCAAAGGTGCTATTGTAGCGTAGAGCTACTTACGCACAAAGTTTATTGGTTTTAACGTCCCAAAGCAGCTCCGGCTATGAGACGCCGTAGTTAAGGGCTCCGGTAATTTCGACCACCTCGGATTCTTTAACGTCCACTAATATCGCACAGCACACGGGCGCCTTGCATTGCACCTGGACCTAAAAGCGGCATCCCTGCGCACAGTGGTCGAGTGCCCTAACCACTGCGCCACCACGGCTGGGCTTAAGCAAAAAGGGGCTATGCATGAAGAGTACTCACCTATGGCGCTGAAACGTGGAGGCTAACCAAGAGAGTTCTACTTATGTTGAGGACAGCCCAGAGGGCTATGGAACGAAAAATGGTAGGGGTAACATTAAGAGATAGGAAGCGTGCAGAGTGGGTCAGAGAAATAACTCAAGTTACCTACATTCTAGTGCAAATTAAGAAGAAGAAATGGACATGGGCAGGACATGTAGTGCGAAGAGAGGATAACCGATGGTCGCTGAGGGTAACAAACTGGATTCCAAGGGAAGGAAAGCGTAGCAGGGGGCGGCAGAAAGTTAGGTGGGCGGATGAGATTAAGAAGTTCGCACGGGTCAAGTGGAGGCAGCTAGCACAGAACCGGGTTAAGTGGAGAAATATGGGAGAGGCCTTCGCCCCGCAGTGGGTGCAGTCAGGCTGATGATGATGATGATGATGATGATGATGATGATGATGATGATGATG
>JAJIZL010018587.1:0-12915 GCA_023969395.1 Amblyomma maculatum | reverse complement strand
TGATGATGATGATGATGATGATGATGATGATGATGATGATGATGATGATGATGATGATGATGATGACGATGACGACGACGACGTCGACGAGTCGGTAAAGATGATACTAGTGTACCTGTGCCCTCGCTCTTTGGTCTATTGTTCTTTCTCCAGTGACAAGAACTCTCTTAGGACGTTAAAAGGGAAAGGCAGTGCTTGCCTCCGATTAGCGATGCGTAGGCCGCATGCAGACGTGGTTCGCTCCCGGTGCAGCCAAAGAACGCCAGGCTCTCCATGCGGCTTGTCGGTGTCGCTGGTTGCTTCTCTGCACCCCTGGTCACGCTCGAGTATGAAGGCGGGCGGCGCGTGAGAGCTTCGGACATTTCCTCGACGTCCTCGGCACGTATTTCAAACATGCGGACAGTGAGTGACTTGAGAGAGCGGCTCTGCACAGCAGCTCGAAGCACGGCGGGAGGGATGTGCTCATCCGTGCCGCTGATCTGGTACCGTAAAAATGAGTGCGCGAGGGTCAGTACGATGTTAAGCGAGCATGTTTGTGTTGTCCCAGAAAGAAAATACTAAAACACGGAGACTCGTGAATTTTTGTTCCTTTTAATAGCGACTGCGTGCAGCGAGTGCTTATTTATTGTTTGAGTCGCCTTGTTGCATACTGCAACATGGGTTTCCGAGATACTCGAGGATTTTAAACACCTGACGAGGTTCATAACCTAACACAATCTGTACAGTGAGGATAAAACGAGAAACAGATGAAGCATGAATATATTGTTTTCTCTGCTCAGAACGATCCAAAAAAATAAAAAATGATGAAACAACGTAGCAAACACTCAAAATAATGAATAAAAATTTTGAGTCCTATCTCGAAGCCCATACACACACACAAAGAAAAAACAACATGCACACGTAACCGAAAACAAGAAAGTCAACTTAGTACAGGGCTTAAAACAGTTTGCATATCCACACTCATTCACCCATTCTAACAGATTTCTCTCCTCAAAAAAACAGACAATTTAGTCAAAGCACGCTTGAATGTATCAAGTGATGTGTACCGTTCAATTAAGGTAACAGGGTCTTTATTTTTGTTCAAAAGCATAAGCTCATAATTTCTCAGCTTTGGTACTCTGCATTGTTTTTAACTTGAATGAAAATTTTCATCTAGTATCAAATATGTTCGTGCAACATTTGCACGGTCTTCTCATTTCATTGCACAATTAAATTCAAAGCTTGCTTTCTTAAAGCTGGTCCACTCTCCGTACACAATTGCTTTATCTCAATGCATGCGTGCTTTCACCAACATTTAAACCTTCTAGTCTCGAAATGAGTTCTTGTGTGTGTTAAATATGTTTGCAAAACTGGTAGCAGTAGTGCCTCGTATGACAGAGTAATATATATGGGACTGAATTGTCAAGTAAACAACTGTTCTAAATTTTTCAGGAATCGGACTTCTTATTCTCCATAATGCATCAGGTAATGTTCACTGGAAACAAGCATTATTTAAGGATCGCTACATTCAAACTTTTTACGAGCATTGTTACGGAAGGTTATTTCTACCTGCAGCATCTGCTATCATCATGATGCAGAGAACAACTGTAGCCTTAATAGGGCTGTTATTTCTACCTGCAGCATACTGCAGCATCTGCTCTCATCATGATGTAGAGATTAGCAGGGCTGTTGATGACATCGAGTTTTAGTTTGGGGTTCTCAGCAGACACCGAGTTGCATTGGCGTACACAGCCGAGAAGAAATGAAATGTAGGAAAAACCGTAACAGGCGCAGAGAGCTGCAGCGCGACTATAGTGAGGGCGGTACGTTTTCGCCCTGTCCCATTGCAGAGTTTTGTGTTTCCTGTTCTGATTATAAGAAAACCAAACATCCGTTGTGCTCACCACTTATATAAATTGCAAGTTTTGGCCCCAAACAGCTGCAGATTTATGAATAACAGCCGTACTGCATTGTTTACAGTATCCCTCGCTCTTCAGAAAATGTTAAAATGTGGTGTCAGATGGCTGATCTTCAAAATGTATTTTCCCCTAAGAACACAAGCCATGCGTTTGAAGCCAGCGGGAACACATTGAAGAAGAAATCAGCCTAACATAGTCATGCTCCGTTACGTTGTATCACAATGAGAACAAGATATCCTGCCAGGTAGCCTCGCATTCACCTATCATTGTCAAAAAGGTAAGCTGAAAAGACCCATGTATAAGGGAACAAAAGAGGCGGTCAGGTTCAGGACGTAGGGACAAGATACTTCTGTAAACGAAAAAGGCAATTTGAGACCATGGAAATATAGGAACTAAGCAGTAAAATGCACTAGACCTGGGCCTATACACGAGGGTTAAAGGTATACCCCTGAAAACGAAAGTAATGCCAAAGCGTATCCTGGCGGTTGTCATATATACACGCCGCGCGATTGTGAAGGCTAAGTAGAAAGAAGTTACATTTGTAAGAAAGTGCCTGTTTTGGAAATGAAAATTGTTATAATACGAAACGAAAACCGGTTTTTCCGAGGTCTGCAGCGCCGAGGAGGTAACTATGGTGTTTTACTGTAGATATGCAAATTCTACTCCGAATAGAATCAGTCAATGAGCGAAAAGACGTGCTGAGGAGAGGTGTGAAAATGTGCTGGAGTAGCTTCGTGCCACGTGATATAGGACAAGGAAATTCAGTAGGTGAGGCATATGCCCTCCACCTGGATAATCTCGCTGAAAGACATGAAAAAACTCTTGAGTTTGTTTTGTCAGATTCTCTTTATCGCTTCAGCAGGCATTACGCATTTTGACATAACCTTATGATGGTTCGCTCCACTGTGTATATTACGGACGAGATAACAAATACCTACCAACAATTTTTGTCAAAGTATTGGCGAGTTCATAATGCTGCGTGTATCTGCGAAAACTTATTGACAGTAACAGGCATTTAAGGTGAGGAATTCAGAGATTGAACAAGAACGAAAAGTGAATGAGTTGCATACAGACTCCAATGTGCCAGTTCTGCATGTCGTAAAAACTTGAGGCCAAACTTTAGAAAGCTTCTTACCTCAGTGAGTGCCTTATGAGCGACGCGCCGTCCTTAATTTAATATCAAAATCATAGGAGCACCCCATATTATATTAAAATTTGCCAAAGAAGGGTTCGCCGCAATTATATGGCATCTTTACTGAGATAAGGAGCCTTCTAAAATTTGTCCCTTTGACCTAGACTTCACTGCCATCCGTAAACCTTTTTGAATACTGGCTGCTTTTAGAGCAAAGGAAAATATAAGAAGCATGATGCTACGCCATGAAACTACCATGACTCTTACCTGCAGGTCCTCAAGTGCGACGTGATTTTGCACGACAAGCGCAAGAGCTTGACCCTCCTGAGCCATCACGAAGTGCTCTTGCAGACACAGGCTCGTGACTGTCTTGTTTCGAGCTAAGTAGCCCAGGAACGCCGCAACTGTTATAGCTTCAGCCTGCGAAAATGATAATTTCGGCAAGAAGCTCATGAGGCCTTCATATTTGCTCGCATTGGAGAGGGCAAGTCACAGACAGCTTCAGAGCCCAGCGTGTGGAGGGCTAACGTGCATCTGGTCTCGCCCGCGGCCACGCTTATTCAAATCGCTTGATTTGAACAAAACTGTTGCGAGATCTGCGATTTAGAATGCCAACTTTTGACACAGTATGAAAGAGCAAAGAAAAATGTTTGAGGATAGCCTAACTGAGTAAGTCAAGCCAACGGTTTGACAAGGAGACTTGTCTGGGAAGTGCGATCATCCCTGGCGGGATTTACATACGCTTTTGTTTCAGAAAAAGAAAAGCCAGGGAGCGAAGGAGAGGAAGAAAAAAGCATGGCAAGGAGTTCAATAATATTTCCATGGGTATGAATTTTTGAGGCTGGAACCGGTGATCTCGCGACCTGAAAAAAGAAAAAAAAAAGTGGCAGCAGCAGAAAAAATACATTGCGAGGCAGATGATGAGCCAGCACCTAAAGTAGGTTCGTTATTGACACATGTTTCTTGAAAGGGGACAGGCATTCCAAAGGGACATAAGCAAATAACTGGAATAGTTACCAAGAGCTTACCGGAAGGAGAAGAGGACAAAAACAGTATAATAGCGAATTAGAGTAAAATACCTGTCAAGCGTGACATAATCCTTAGAAAATGATTCAAGGTGAAACCAAAGTAAGATGTGATAAGGTGGAAACACGTTTGTATAGGCACCAAGTATTGAATATGGCCGGGGGAGGGGGGGGGGGGGGGGACAGTTTGCAACCACTTTTTATTTCGCCTCCCCTCCCCTCTCCGGCCATGTTCCTTGCCAAGAGATGTTTATATATTTTGCCCTCAGGATACAGAGGGAGAGAGAGAGAGATTTCCTCCGGATAAAATCACAGAGAGGTGCAGCAATTCACAGTAATACAAAAGATAAAAAGGCAAGGGGCCAAGTACTGTTCCAGGAGGAACAGTAGAGGAATCAGCGTCATTACCGCTGACAAATTCAACACGCGAAGAATGAAATTCACGGACCCAACTATGAACTGCTCTGTCAATATTTATCACTCCATTTATGTAATAACGGTGAGTTATAAACTTTATCGAATGATTTTATCAAGCAGTATGCAGTCAGATAAAAAGCGGTGTCCAAATAGAAGTGCAAGTCGTAAATGAAGGAAATTACTTAAATGTCACAAGGGAAAAACTTTCCAAAGCCATGCTCTGTTAGAAGAAATTGTTGTCCTCCTGAAAATTAACACGATGTGTAAATACATGCACCATTTTGCATACATTTTGCATTGCATGCATTTTGCATGCATACATGCACATGCACCATTGAGCGTGACCACAAGGACCTTCTGGCAGGTTTGACAAGCCATATTCATACAGGCATCGGGCAGTTTGACAGGGCAGACAGGCACCACAATAAAAGGTCCAACGGAACACGCACACTTCAATTTTCTTTTCCTTTCTCCTAATTCTCAACACTTCTTTCTCTACGTAACACTGCCCCCGTCGCCCCACGGGCGAGTCATTAGTCAGGGCGACGATGACAAGGTTTGTCTCGCGACATAAGCAACCTCAGTGCATGCCGAAGTCGGACACTTTTGGTGAGGCGCGCAACCCGATAAGTAAGGTCACTAATTTTCACGTAGGGACCGGTACAGTACGCGAGCGTTTTCTGGCTTAATCCACACTCCCACGTTGGACGCCAGACCAATTCGCTAGGGAGATAGGCGACATGGCGATTATGGTCGTCGTAGCGGGATTTCGAGCGCTGTTGTGATGCGAGAGTTCTCAGGCGGGCTATCCTCCGGGCTTCTTCCGCCTGGCAGAGGATCTCGACAACCCCAGGATTGGCGTCTGTGACGAATGGAAGGATGCTGTCGAGGGTGTGTCGAGGAGAGCTGGCATAAAGAAGAAAAAACGGACTGTAATGCGTTGTTTCCCGTTGAGTGGTATTGTATGCATAAATTATAAATGGTAGAACAGAGTCCCAATTCTTGCGGTCGGCGGCGAGTACATGAAAAGCATGTTGACGAGTGTCCGGTTGGTTCGCTCGGTCAGCCCATTTGTTAGAGGATGATGAGGAATAGAGTGTCGAAAATGCGTTGCGCACAAGCGAAGCAGTTCTTCCACAACATCCTTGGTGAAATGTGGGGTCTCGGTCGCTGATCGACAGTCGTGGTGGGCCATGGCGAAGTATAACAAAGTGTAACAGGAAGAGGGAGACCTGGTGCGTTGTAGCCGACGGGAGAGCTGCCGTTTTACAATAACGCGTGTGATAATAAGTGCAGATAATGATCCGACGGTTGCAGTCATGAGACTTGGGAAACGGCCTCAATAGGTCTACCTCCGACCTGCTGAAAAAGCGATATTATCGGCTTCACAGGATGTAGGAGACCAGGAAGAGCAACACTGGGGCGATTGTGACTCGCACACTGGACACAGTTAGCCACACACTTGGCAGGGGTTTGCCGCATCAGCGGCCAGTAGAAACATTCTTCGTTGCGATGGAGCGTCATAGCAGGTCCAAGTGTCCTGAAGTGGGATAGTCATGCATTGCGCGCACAACAGAGGATCGTAAGCTGTCAGGTACCAGCAGAATGTAGCGGATGCCAGTAACATAATACTCCTTGTACAAAAAGCCCGCCACATACACAAAAAGGGCGGAACACTATGGATACAAGCGGGGCATACTACTGAGAATATGCATTTCATGATGATATAAATATACATTCTTTAACATTTTGTATAAGTTCGCCATTTATACCATAAATTCTGCTCGAAGATGTTAGTTTCAAATATATAACCGTTATGATGACTTGCAGGTTGAACATATGGGGGGGATCCATCGCGAAACGATTGCACAGTTGGAGATATAGACGCTCGATAACATTAGATGACCAAGGAAACGACGAAAGGATCACCTGCAACAGTAGCACAGAGGTGGCCGGGAGCAGGTTCGCCGGTGGGTGCATAACAACACTTTATTGGTGTTTACAGATTTTTTTTTATGTTCCAGGAGAGTTTTGTATTAGTGTTCAGAATGTTGACTAGACTTACTTTAAAAGTGGATTTAGTAGAATTCGGTGCTAGGTAGTATGCTGCATAATCTGTATGCGTCCCAAATGGGCAGGATTTAATGAATACTAAACAGTTTGAAGACGTTTTTTGTTTCTTAATCCTTTTAAATATCTGTTATACAATGGAGCATGGCTTTTGGAGTACAAATTCTGAAGAAGGATAAGACCATGAATCAGGTTTGACACCTTATTTCGATACAGTGACCAGTTTGTTGCTACGAGCACCGGAGATAACCTGGTAAGAAAATATCTAAAAAGGAGCCAGATTATTAAGGGTTACAAAATGTACATTTGGTAGCCCTTAATAATCTGGCTCCAGGAGTCAAAGAGCAGAAGTTGTAATGGCGAAGCGGCATGCAGAGGAAATTGAGAACCGATTTTATGGGAGGGACTAACCTCAGCTCATGGACAGTGGCAGCATGAAGAAAGATCAGTATTTTATTATGATGAACTTCACTATTCTTCGTATTATGGGCTACCGCACAATCCAGAGTATGTTTCTTCCCACAGTAGACCTCGGAATAAAGGCATCCTCAGTGTCAGGTTTATTTTGCGGGCGATCTCTTTGTGCTCATGATGAAGTGCTACGAGATTTAATCGAGCTTGACCCATTTTGAGACGTAAAATACGAAAGAGACACGAAACGATCTCTCAGATGTGCATGACGTGACTGGCAAAAAAAAAATGCTTATTTACCCAGCGTCAACGGGAAGGTGGTTCTACTCATTTAATCTATGTAGCATGATGGAATAACAAAAAGTCTTTTGTGGCAGTGACTCGCGTGAATTTTGTGTTGGTGATCAAGAAGTGATGAACCACACGTTGACGCTGATATAAATTTTCTGACAGAACAAGTTTGTTTATTTTGCTTTGCTGTGCGCTTTCTTCTTTCCTTTTGCTCTAGTGTACATCGTGTTCCTGTCGTGAAGCATACAGCTGGAAAAACCGACATCGCTCTCAGCGACTCCCCGTCGCCAGTGAGAATCCCCCTGACCCCATCGGTTAGTCCCCCAGTCTCCGAGGGCTGCTAAGCTCCCCCCCCCCCCTCGAATATTTTGGGGGGGGGGGGGGGGAGGCGGAGGCTCGAGCTCTCCAGTCCCACCGCAGTAGGCGCCTATGCATGTTTATAAAAACACGTGCAGCTTTGGCAAAAACCTACCGAATGCGGTTTCCTAGAGTTTCACACCAAAAAAGCCACAAGTGACATTTATGAATTTATGAAATTTGTTTTAGCCAGACTAGTATTCAAAGGACAGAAATTTATGCCATTGGAACCAACTGGAATAAATATCTAGAAAGGAACATTAGAATCCCTTAAATATATTCCCTCTGCGCCATAACTATAGTCGGGAAACAATCTCATACAGCGTTAATTGTACAGTTCATTCACAGCAGCTGTATATTGTTTCCTCCTAATAGCATAAGCAACATGTGTTTTTCCAACAATGTTTGCTTCCTCTCACATCTTACTTGGGTTTTCTCTTGAATCTTTTTCTTCAGATAATGTCACGCTTACTCTGATTTGCTATTGTACTGTTTTCTTTTGTCATTCTCTCCTCATTCCGTAAAGCTCTTGATAACTATTCCCCTGTAGCTGTATAGCTTATCAAGTTTCTGTGGAACGCCTGTCTCTTTTCCGTGTAAAATAAGGGAACGAAAATGGCTACACGGTATGAAAGAACGCCGAACAAGGGTTGGGGGGAAGGGTCAGTTCGCAAGCCGAATCAACGTTGCGACAAGTGGTCTTGTCGACAGACGAAGACAAGTCCACTTGTCGAAACATTGGCTCGGCTTGCGAACTGACCCTCCCCCTCAACCCTTGTTCGACGCTATGTTCCCTTTCAAGAAGCGTGTCAATATCGAACTTGCTTTAGGTACTGACCCATCATCTACCTCGAATTGTCTTTTTTCCTGCTGCTAGCGCTTATTTTATTTTCTACTCAGAAATTCATGCCCAAAGAAGCATCGTTAACGTGTACTGACATCGCTCAGCACACGAGCACCTTGCTTTTCGCCTACAAAAAGCTGCCGCCGACTTCTTGCTTATCTAGACTTATGCAGTGCAGCTGGAGACCCTCGAGTTCAATGCAAAATATTATATGTCGGACACTTACCTGCACGTCGTGAAAGGTGATGGATTTGAGAGTCGTGGTGTGCAACAGGTAGTTTCCCAGTGTATGCGCAACCTCTTCGTCGAATAGGACGCGCGTTACGCGTAAAGACTGGAGGACTGGAAGGCAGACGGCCGATTGAGACCACATGCCAACATTCATCCATTGAAGCTGAAGGAAGCAGAGACAAAGGAAGTGAACAAAAATAATGGTAATATGGCTTGTCCTTAATCTGGATGAAGTAGTCTTCTCAAGTCGTCACCATCTGCTGCCACCCGCGCAATGTATACAAATGCCACCGAGGGGCCAAGTGCATGCGGGTGCATCTGGCATATCGGAGTAATGCGCATATGCACTTTTGGTAGTTGGTTGTAATTATGCTCATACGGGCTATTTTTTACTGGTCCGAAATGTTTATAAATATTAAGTTTCTTAAGATTTATTCAACCTTGGGTTGTATGAGAGGCTGCAGCGGGCGTCTGGTAAGGGGCGAAATTCTTCAGTTTGTTCGCTAGTTAAATAAACGAAAATTATCTTAAATTTTTTCTTGGTGGTTATATAGCATTTGCAAAATTGGAGCTCATGTTTCATGTATTAGGTGGAGAGAAACGTTTTCTTGAGAAATATTAGCCGCGTTACAATCAATGCCCACACAGACCAGGCTTATAGGTATATTCGCACTAACTAGCTAGGCGGCAGCGAGAGCGTCTGGCGTAATCGCTGAGGCGATTTCAGGTCAGATTTCGTGTGAAATAACTGCGCACCAAAGCGGCGGCTATCAGAGAGGTTGCTGTAGAAGCGAAATTAAAAACTACCCACAGCTTATCGGTTTATCTATCAGATGATTACTTCAGATCGACGAAATATGTGTGGAGCGATCTATACGTCACATATGCGCGAGGCTGCTGTGTTACGTTGTGAAGCCGCCGATCGTGGAGATATTTATAGACCTTATATATTACAAATTCTTTAAGAACTTTTTCTCTGCTTACTATTTCAGGGACAAGCTCCAATTCTGAAAATATAGCATACCCACCAGAATAAGAAATATTAGTGTATTCAGATCATTACAGAGCTAATTAAATCTGTCTTCCCGTATATTGGTGTCTGCCGTAGCCTCCAGGCTAAGATAAATGCAAAGCCAGTTACTTCCTTTTAATTTTATACCTAAGAAAACATACTGCATTGTGATGCAATGATAAGCCTGTTTGGAAATGGTTAGCTTACCAGGTTGGGGTTTGCGCAAACTGAGGAAATGAACTCAAAGTGGCGGACTCCTGTGCCGCCGCTCTGCAAGGAATGCCAGAAGATGACCATGTCGATGTTGGTAACAGCTTGATTTATCTGGACGTGGGTAACGCACCTGCAATACCAACCAGAAAAATAGATGAACCAGCATGGTGCTCACCTAACTGTGTCTGGTTTTATGGCACATAGGCGTCATCATGCACCAAACACAGGATTGTGTTTCTTGGGTGTTATGAAGAACGTTTTTCACAGAACTACCAGAGTTTGCACTTTACGACTATTGAAAAACCAAAAACTCATAAAATTTCAACAAAGCTCGTGCATGATATTAGAATGTGGCTTATAGTCAACTCATTACACATGCTTCGTATGTAGGTTTTTCTTGCTTAAAAGTTGTGTGTGATACGTGTATGTCCAAAGCAGAGGAAACGTAGAATTACTTCAAAAACTCCCTCTTTATGACTGCTTGACTTCCACTCTTGAAGACAGGCTTGGCCAGGTGGAGCTTGTTCTTTTCATTATTCCAAGAAGTTTGTTACGGAATCTTTAGTTTGTTTTCTATGAATTATGTTTTCTATGGCGGGCAATGTCATCACGAATATGGAAAAGATAATCAAGGTAGACCAGGAGTTCTATACTGATCTCTACAGTAACCATAGTAGTCAGGACAATAATCAGATTGGCAGTAGGAAAAAGCAGTCAGGCGTTCCGCCAGTGACAAAGGACGAGGCTAAAAAAGGTTTGGTTTGGTTTGTCGGGTTTAACGTCCCAAAGCAACTCAGGCTATGAGAGACGCCGTAGTGGAGGACTCCGGAAATTTCGACCACCTGGGGTTCTTTAACGTGCACTGACATCGCACAGCACACGGGCGCCTTGCTTTTCGCCTCCATCGAAAAGCGGCCGTCGAGGCCGGGATTCGATCCCGCGTCCTTGGGAACAGCAGTCGAGCGCCGTAACCGCTGCGCCACCCCGGCGGGGTCGAGGTTAAGAAAGATTTAGAAACTATGAAAAGGGGGAAGGTAGCTGAAAAGTATTGGGTAACTGCAGATTTGTTGAAAGACGGCGGGGATATCGTGTTAGAAAAACTGGCCACCCTGTATACGCAATGCCTGGTGTCATCGACGGTACCGGAACCATGGAAGAACGCACACATTATCTTAATTCATAACAAGGAGTACGCTAAGGAGTTTAAAAATTAGACTAAGCAGCTTACTATCTGTCACGTACAAGCTATTTACTATGTAATCGCTAAAGAATGAGGACAACCTCAGATTTCAATCAAGCAAAATTTCAGGCATGTTTTTGGAAAGGGTACTCTACGATAGATCACATCTATACCATCAACCAGGTGATGAAAAATGCTCGGAATATAACCAGCCCTTATACATAGTATTCATTGGTTACGAAAAAGCATTTGACTCAGTAGAAACCTAGGCGGTCATGCAGGCATTGCGAAATCAGGGTGTAGACGAGTCGTATGTGAAAGTACTGGAAGACATATATAGGGGCTGCACAGCAACCATAGGTCTACATAAAAAACTAACAGAATTCCTATAAAGAAAGGTTTTAGACAAGGAGATGATATCTCCCTAGTACTATTCACAGCTGGCTTAGAGGAAGTATTCGGAATAGGAGCAGTTAGGGTTAAGGGTAGACGGAGAATACCTCAGTAATCTGCGATTCGCTGATGACATCGCCTTGCTAAGTAACTCAGGGGATGAACTGCAGAGAATTATTGATGACCTAGGCAGGAAACACAAAAAGGTAGGCTTGAAAAATCTATGTATAAGACTAATGTAATGTTCAACAGCCTCGGGAAGGAGTTTACGTTAGATAGCGAAGCACTGGAAGTAGTAGGCGAATATGTCTACTTAGGACAGGTAGTAACCTTAGATCCGGACCATGAAAAACAAATAACTAGTAGAATAAGATTGGCATGGAGCGCATTTGGTAAGTTCTTGCAGATTATGACTAACAGCTTACAGGTATCGCTCAAGAGGGAAGTATACAGCAGTTGCATCTTACCTGTGCTCACCTATGGGGCTGAAACGTGGAGGCTAACCAAGAGAGTTCTACTTAAGTTGAGGACAACCCAGAGGATTATGGAACGAAATATGATAGGGGTAACGTTAAGAGATAGGAAGCGTGCCGAGTGGGTCAGAGAAATAACTGAAGTTACTGACATTCTAATGGGAATCAAGAAGAAATGGGCATGAACAGGACATGTAGTGCGAAGAGAGGATAACCGATGGTCGCTTATGGTAAAAAAACTGGATTCCAATGACAGGAAAGCATAGCAAGGGGCGGCAGAAAGTTAGGTGGGCAGATGAGGTTAAGAAGCTCGCAGGGGTCAAGTGGATGGAGCTACAGGACCGAGTAATTGGTGGAATACGAAAGAGGCATTCGCCCTGCAGTGGGTATAGTCCAGCTGATAATGGTGATAACGACGAGGGCTCAAAATGCGCTCCGAATCTAACTCAATATGGCCGCCGATCCGGGAACTGTACTGGTGGGAGGAGCTTTTAGGCTGCCCGAAGAAAATCGAATGCCGGACAGCTGTCAGCAAGTAGTCCGGGACTGCCGGAGATTGAAAATAGAAGGTGCCTAGCGTAGCCAGCTGCTTGCTAGTGCATGAATGCCATACTCCAGCGTGGTCTCATTTTTGTATTGTATTTGCACACGCCAACGGATGTTTTCTCAATGGGCGAATAACGCCTTCCGATTAAAATTGCTACCAGTATGCAACAGGAAAAAGCAGCACACGATCGGCAAAACTTAGCCAAGACGGCCGCATGATTCACTCGCCTGTGCTGACATAGAATCACGTGCATCAGCAGGGAGGTCACGAGGACATCCCGGATACCAGGGACATAGCTCTCGGAAAACTCGTATCCCTGGAGGGCTAGTTCACCCCACGAATGCTCCTGCAGCTGAATGCAGTTGCGAGACAGCACACGGTTCCAAGGCTCCAATTCGGACACAAGCCAGCATTTGTCCTC
>JAJIZL010018586.1:32181-61196 GCA_023969395.1 Amblyomma maculatum | reverse complement strand
GAAGGGGAGTGTGCATTAAGATCCCCAGCTATCACATATTGCTCCTGTAGCTGTTCAATAAGTTCTTCTAAATCATGCACGGTAACTGTGAGGCCTGGTGGCAAGTATAGGGAGCAAACTGTCATGGTTCTATGGCTAATCATGTTCACTGCAAGAGCTTCACAGTGTGTTTTCAGTGGTACATCTCTTGCAAGGACGTCGTTTTGCATTACGATAGAGGGGCCTCCTGAGAGATTCGGCTAGCCTGCTCTCGATCATGTCGCAAGCTTTATTTTATGAAAATATTTCTGTTCTGTGGGCCAAGGTTTTTCTCCTGAAGGCAAAAAGCTGTGGATGCTATTGACTCAAGTATCCTGTGATATCAGTATAATTTCTGAACAAACCTCTGAATTTCCACTACATGATGTGAGCCATTGTGATATTGTTACGAGGCATACTCCAACGTAGCTGCACAGTCGTCCTCAGGGACACACTTGAAGGACAAACACAGCCTGGCTTCAACGTCATCGTTGTTGACTAGTCCAGCACTTCTTCATCGTCTCCATGACTGCGCCCCGTAACAACACCCCCCGCGGAAGAAGCACAGTCTTGGTGCGTAGACTACAATGGTGAGGACGAAATATAAGGTTTAAGACGGGCGACATGCACGACTTCTGGATGACGGTCTGTAGAGGGAGACTTGCGGTGCACAGGCATAACCTCGTAGGTAATGTTGGTAAATTGCCGCAAGACGCGGTAAGAGCCCACGTAGCGGGGCAAAAGTTTCTTGCACATGCTACACATCGGGATAGGAGCCAGAGGAGTACGAGGGAGCCAGAAGGGTATTAAGCTTCACAGTGTTGAAGATCGTAATGGTGCTTCTGACAACGCTGAGACGCACCAAGGTCAGGCAATGGCATCAGAAGCGTAACTGCAGGAGGAATCGTCAAGAGGCAGTAAGAGGTTGAAGGGAAGTAGAGCGTCGTGGCCGAAGAGTCGATAAAAGGGCGACAATCCGGCGGTATCATGCCGAGAGGAGTTATAGGCGAATGTTATCAAAGGTAAAGAGACGTCCCAGTCCGATGATGGTCAGAAACATACATTGACATCATGTCGGTCAGTGTACTGATAAAACCGTGCGTTTGTGGATGGTAGACCGTTGTGAAGTTGTGGAGCGTAGCGCATGAGCGGAGAAGGTCCTGAACAACTTAAGAAAGAAAGCAGCGAGTGTTAAAGGTCCTAACACTCGGCATGGGCTCAACCGGCAGGATCCCCTTTTCCCTGGACACGGCAATGCCACGCACGGCTAAACGTGGGTGCTCGGGGTCCGTGATTACGCAGAGTATACTCAAACATTTGCTTTAACAGATGTCCCCTACGGAGAATAATAATACCTTTATTTGCGTCACGTAGAAGTAAGCATGTATGACACCTTCGGTCTACAGAAAAAGCTGTCATTGATCACAGCCTGACAGAGCCGCAGGCCTCCTTACATTTGACAGTGTTGAAGCGCCATTGTTCCTTAATGAAATATGTATTATCAAAGGTATTTCAAGAAAGAAATATTTCAAACCATTGCATATTATATAAACGAAAACGCAATTCACAAACAAAGGCAAAAGTTCAGAGACAAGTATTCAAATATTTCATCACTGTGATGTGGTAGAGACGGAAAGATGTTAAGACAATCGTCCGGTCATACAATAGTGTCGTAGTTCTGAAAAAGTACCGTTTTCGAGTTGCATGTTCTCCCTGCTTTGTTATTCTGTGCAAATGCTTTTGAAGTGTTTGCAAACCATACGTTGTAATGTACGTTTTTTACAGTTCAATATTCATTCCCAAGTAGCACGCCGTCAATGGATCGCCACCAGTCCAATATTGGGGGAAACCGGGCCCAATATTGGGACCAATAATAGATGTTTCATTGGGGCGCTACCCGTGCCAAGATTTAATCTAATCTAGTAGATTAACTTTCCAGCAATGGCCACCAATGGCAGACTAGGTTATTTATTGGCATGCCGCCTCACTCAACGGCTACCCAATATCTTCCAACCAAGCATACCCACTGGCTTCTATATAATGTACAACCAGCCACTCTCACTGGCTATTCAATACTTACAACCAAGCTTACTCACTGGTTTTTAATAACTGCTATCCAGCTAGGCTCATCGGCTGCCCAACATCGCCCACCCAAGCTTGTCCACTGGCTTTGCATAATTGGCATCAAGTCAATCCCAATATTGTTTAATGTTGATTTTTTTACTATTTTTTGATTTGATGGGTGTTACAGCACAGAGGCAGCTAAGGCCATCATGCGCCAAACACAGGGTTGTTTGGTATTGTGCAGGTATTTTACATGCAGCTAATAATATATATACAGCATCCTGAAAGTATGCATGCATTCACACAAAAAAGGCAGAATTGTGCGTTTCATGGATATTTATTAGGTGCGCATGTGATACATATTAAAAAAGCTATAGGCAGAATTCTTTCAGACTTCCAGGACTTCACCTCTGGTTAGGTCCATTGACAAGGTATCGGCAGGTCCCAGGTTGTAGAAAGACACCGCATTAAAGGCAGCTTCAGTTGTATGCCAAGCCAGCATCTCTAGTATGCGCCTTTTGCTCTCGGTTATAAGGACAGAAGCTTTCAGCAGCCCTTCCCGATGCATGCTCGAGCAGCTTGCATGTCACCATCTTCCTTTCGTACACACATCTGCAAGCGAAAACAAACATAAGATACAATACTATGCAGATTTTTTTTTTTTTAGCCCAGCTTGGGCAAACTGTTCAAGAGCAGTAAAAGTTGCCACTGCTACAAAATTAGTTTGTCCAAGTCAGTGTGCTGAAATTGGAATTCATGAAGAATGCATATTTTCTGTTTGGTGCAATAGAGTTCAAGCAAAAGCTTTTCTTACTCTTACATAAACAGCAGATAAGCGCATTCTGTTAATCTTAATTATCAGGTGCCAATGACTGACAATTTATTTATTTATTTATTTATTGATACTGCAATCCCAGTGTTGGGATTTTAGCAGTGGCAATACAAACTAGCAGTTTAACAAAACAGGCAAAAATAAACAATAATTACAGTGCAAGTTGTGCAATTGTGCATCTGCACAATTAGGAATAAACCCAAACATATACAACACAGCAGTGAAATACCAAATGCAATAAAAAGAAACTATGTGATATGTTGCGAGAACAACGTCAGTGATGGCTGCAGCGCTTCATTGTTAGTGAGGTTATTCCAACCGGAAATAGTTCGTGGAAGGAATGAGTATTTAAAGCAACTATTTCGAACGCGAAAAGGAGTTAAAGTTAGCTGATGTCGTTGTCGGGTTGCATATCCGGACGAAAAAACAAGCAAATCGGTGAGTTCTGATCTGTAGTGTCTTTTAATTAATTGGTACAGAAATTTAAGTCGCGCACAACGATTTCGCTCAGTTATTGTCGGAAGGCCAGCTTGAATTAAAAGGTGCGTTACTGATCTACGCCGGTAATTGTTATATATGTATCGTGCCGCCCTCTTTTGAACTTTCTCTAATTTATTCACGTTAGTTTGCGTGAACGGGTCCCAAATGATTGAAGCATAATCTAAGGTAGGCAGAACAATAGATTTGTAAGCAAGCAGGCGTACAGATGGGGTAGACAACCGCAATGCCCGTCTCAAGAAAAAGAGTTTACGGAAAGCGTTACACGTTACGAGATCAACATGTTTATTCCAACTAAGATTGTTACTTACACAGAGCCCTAGATATTTATATTCTGTCACTTCAGTTAGTGTCATGCCGTTAATACAATAATCTAAGGGTAAGACTTTCTTTTTGTGAGTGATTCTCATTAGTACAGTTTTTCAAAGTTAATGGACATTTGCCATGCTTCACACCATGCGAAAGCTGTTTGTAACGCACTATTAAGTAGTTGTTGATCAGATACATTTCTCACTTCTGTATAAATAACACAGTCATCAGCGTAAAGTAATTTTTACAGGAATGTTAACGACAATATCATTAATATATATTAAAAACAACAGACGACCACGAACAGAGCCCTGAGGGACGCCAGAGTGAACTGTAAGCCTGTAAAAAGAATGATGGTTAAAGACAACGAATTGCTCTCTATTTGAATGGTAGGTTGAAATCCATTTCATGTTTGTTATGAAGTATTGTATCCAATTTATAAATTAACTTTTCGTGAGTAACCTTATCAAAAGCTTTCGAGAAGTCCATAAATACGGCATCAATCTGCGTTCCATTGATAATTGACCAGGCGAAATCATGTATAGTTTCTGCTAACTGTGTACAAGTTGAGTAACCCCTCCTGAATTCATGCTAATATTTAGTAAAAAAAAATTATTAGCTTCGAGAAAGTTTGATATGTGATTGTGAATTATGTGTTCAAGTAGTTTACAAGCAGTTAATGTGAGTGAAATAGGGCGGTAGTTCTTGATTAATTGCTTGTCTCCACTTTTATGAAGCGGCTTCACTCTAGCAGTCCCCCAGTCTCTCGGCACTTGACCCTCATGTTAGGACCTTGTAAATATAACAAATAAGTACTTAGATGTCCACTGTTTATATCTTTTCAAAAAGGCGTTAGGTATGTTCTCTAGTCCAGGTGATTTCTTTATGTCAAGGTTAAGTAACATGTTTAAAATGCCATGCTCACTAACTACAACGTCATCCAGAGGCGGGAGGGAAGCTTCAAATTTCGGAAAAATGTTATTGTCATCATTAAACACGGACTTAAAATGTTCATTGAATTCATTAGATATTGTTAGTGCATCACTGACCAAAACACCTTTGATTTCAAACTCATTATTACCTTTGATGTTGGAGAGACCAAACGCCAGAATTTCCCGGGAGACTCAGAGATAAATTTGGGTAATGATTCTTCAAAGTGACACTGTTTGTCAGCGATAGTGTTCTGTTTGAGCTGAGAGCTAAGCAAACGGATCTTTTGTTCTAATTCCGGAGAATTACTAGTTGCTTTTTTCTTTTTCATACGTTTCAGTTTTCTTTTTAACTGCAGTGTCGCCCGAGAAATCCATGGGTTTTTGTTATCTTTTTAACAATAACGGGCACGTGGCATTCAATGCATTCATGTATCATAGCTTTAAACCGGTCCCAAAGTTTGTGAACACTGTCAGTGCTATTACAAAATGTATCAAAGTTGAAGGAAAGAACATCGACAATGGAAACATCATCAGCTCGAGAGAAGTTTCTAAAATGCATTTCTGAGCAATTTTTATCAACAGTTAAGCCGGAAAGAGTAAGTAGAACGGCTTGGTGATCAGAGATACTGAATATGACTACACATTTAGCTGTATCTAAAATTGTGCCAAAAAAAAAAAAAAGGTCTAGTGTGGATTTTGAACTTCCTTGTATTCGGGTCGGCTGCTCTACAGTTTGTGTCAAGTCATATGAGAACGCTATATGAAGGATGGCCTCACTTGATTCATCGCTATAGGTTTTGATTGCGAAAATTCGCCAGTCAATGTCCGGTAAGTTGAAATTGCCTGCTAAAATAATTCGATCATTTGGCTTAATAAAAGTTCTCATATAATCTTCTAGATTATTTAAAACACTGACAGGTGATCCAGGAGGCCTATACAAAGATCCAACAATGTACCGGACATTGTTGTGGTAAGCCTTACAGATAATGCATTCGATATTAGGCACTCCAGGCATGCTCACTATATTTAAATAATTTTTGAAGATTATGGCGACTCCTCCTCCTTTGCTACCACGGTCTTTTCTAAGTACGCTGTAGTCAGCTGGTGCGAATTCGCTATCGTAAATGGTTTCGTTTAACCATGTCTTAGTTAAAACCGCGATATCTGGATCTTCGCAAAGTAAAATTCCTTCTAACTCACTAACTTTATTTAATCTGCTTCTGCAGTTTACATTTAATATTTTTAGCGATTTGGGAACGGGCTTTTGCTGTTTAACTTAAAACGGGCATTTTTCACTTCATCCCAGCCATACAGTATACTGTCAACGGACAATTTATTGTACACCAATTTCACCTTGGCTCCATTTTTCTTTTCCTGGGTGGCACTCTTCCACAGGTGCTTTCGGATTTCCCGCATTCTGGTAGAAAAGTCTTCAGAAATTAAAACTGAGGATCCCTTTAGCTTGTAGGCGGACTTCATAGCCGATGCTTTTTCTCGGTAATTTCTAAACGTGACTATCACAGGACGTTCCTTATCTCTATTTTTTCGACCAAGTCGATGACACCTATCAATGCCAGAGACAGTTAACCCTAATTTGAATTGATACACCTCAGCAATCAGTTTACTTTCAAGTTCAGCTGCTGTTTCTTCGTCTTCCTCAGCTAATCCGCATATAACTAAATTATTTCTGCGACTCCTATTTTCCAAGTCATCGAATTTGGAGAGAAGTGCCGATAACTGTTTATCAACCTTCTCGACACTGTCCTTCATTAGACTCACACGGTTGTCAAAGCGTTCAAATCTGTCACTGTTTTTCCAAACCTTCTATGCGTTCGGTCAGAGCTGAAATGCTCCGCTCAATATCGATTTGAGAACTACGTAAGGCTTCTATAACTGAGGTCAACTTTCGCTGGCCGTCCAGATGATTAGTTTCCAGTTAATAAGCCACACTGTATAAAAAATGAATATCTTACCGCTCGTCCAGCACAGCCTATCATGCCGTGTCAACCGAAGCAGCCAAGAGGAAATTGGCCCGCAAAGGTCCGTCCTAGTGATCCTGAGTCTTTACTCCTGCAAGGAAGTGTAGCAACATGGTAGGCAAATAAAGCAACAAAGGCTCCCAAAAGCCTACTCCGTTACGAACATATATCTTAAAATAAAGGGTCAGTGGCACTCACATTGAGCTGCAGACTGTTCCGCGAGACAGAGTGAGGCATGTCGTGATTCTACTGTTTATTTTCCGAATGCGAGCGGAGCTGAAGCAGCCGCGAGGCGCACACCTGTGCTGCTAGAGAGGAGGGAAGAGCGAAGAGAGAGAGAGAGAGCGCGCCGGCGCCAGTCGTGCTAGCGCGGCGGCGCTGTCCACGTGGTTTCATATGACACCGCAAGTTGGAATTCCGCCAGGATTCAATGGACGCTGCTCAGGCGTGGAAACGAAGAACAGGTACGCTGCCATGGCGAAGGCTGGCGCCGCTGCTTCCCAAATAGCCGCCTGTCTAACTCTACTAGAAAGAATGTACCGTCCTTGCCAAAAGTTACCAGGCTGCCTGATTTTCTCCTTAGCAAATCCTTAGCAAGAGTTTTAAAGGACATGCCAAATTATTATTTACCTGTGCGGGAAGAAAGCCTACTCTTATCTCTAAAGACCATTTTTTTGCCTTTTGAAATATATCAAGGGCTCCAAACACGGTTGAAAAGGAAACCCAGCAGCCAGGCTACCTTGGCTGCTAAACTGTTACTAAACTGTTAGAGCGAACGAACGTAATTTTTAGATTAAAATATCCTCGGTCTGGTTGCAATGTGTTTTGATATTATTCCTAAAAGCATGGAAAATCTTCCCGGAATGCTGCATAGGAACAATTTAAACTTGTGATGTTAAGCCGACATTGCAAAAATATTCGAAGGCAGGTCATAAGAGTTAAACCCGCGCTTATACAGCTTTTGGACAAACATAATTTCCTTGAAGGGCAGCATGACCAGGCAACAATAATCTTTGTGACAAATGTTTCGGTGATGAGCACGCATTCATGTTTTTTTTTTTTTGTTTCAGTAAAACATAAAAATTCATTGACACTTATTTCCAGTCTCCAATTGTGGGGACTCTATGCTTCAAGCTTCTTCAAAATTTTCTCTTAAGTTTTCACCAGGAAAGGTTAAGTGTGAACTAGTTAACAGCTCAACAGCTGCCACAGCAAGTACACAACTTGAAGTAAAAAAGTTGGCAGCGTGCAATGCTATTGAATTTAAATACACCTCATTCCAGAACATCTGAGAAAGCTAGATTTTTTTCTCTGCCAGGCGAAGGTAGAGAACGTATAGAAAACAATGCTTTTATTTTTTTATGTGGGGTGAATCTATCTTTTGACTATGAGCTGTGCTGCATCAACAGCATAAAGGGTTTGTTCATCATTCGTGTCTTGCTGAAGCACTCAAAGCAGAGCACGCCGGAATATAGGAATCAAGTGCAAGTTTATGGCTGATGTAAATTACAACACAAATATGCTGCAGCTAGCCCGTCTTCTGTGCTTACAAGACCACCTACAGCGGAATACAGTCGGTGCTGGTGCCTCGTTGACGAGTCAGCTAGCGTACATGACGAAACGGTGCAGCATTTTCCTTTACCAGCACAATCTCTTCGACCTCTGTTTTCCAGCGTTTGATCCTTTCTTTCACCACGCAAATGAAATATTGCATAAATAAAGCATTTATGTGTCTATTTCCAGTCATGGACAAAAGGTTTCAGGATGTGGATGTAAAACCTCATCGCTACGAATTACGCTGGCCTGGCAGCCTATAGTATATATAGTTTTGAAGGTGCTATGTCTAACTGGCCTACTACACATTTCAGAAGTGTATATGCTTGTATACTGCGCCGTATTGTGATTCTATACATAGGCAGGACTTTTGTCAGCTTAAAAAAAATTATGCGTCTGTTTTGTTGCGATTTTATCGAGGAAGGCGAGGAAATGTTCTCATAATTTTGACATATGAGTGGCCTCACGCATCACGCTGAAGACGTTTAGGAGGAATGGTAGAGCCTGTAACTGCTGCGCATTCCACATTTGTACTAAACGTCTTCACAGTTGAGAACGGCGCAACAGTCGAGAATTTCTAAGCGCTTCGTAGACGGCATAAGCCACGTGTCCGACTCGACGGCAACATTGCACGAAGCTTGCCCTGCTTGCATGCGTAATGCCACCCAATCTTTCATTTCGGGGCTTTTTAAATGTTTTGGCTAAGAATCTCAGCCTTTATCTCATGGCATGGGTTTGTCAAGAAACTGAAGCCTTACGCTGGCAGGGGTTAAGCCACTGCAGCAATGGGGGAGGACCCTGTACCAACTGTGCCCTTACCGCCTAAGCCATTTTTCTTGAATAAATGTTCTCTACTGCTGCTACTATGTCGCTCAGATGTATAAACATACTTGAAAGCCATCGCGCAGGACACGACAGTATTGTTCGGGACGTTAAATATATATCAGGATATACAAGTTGAGAATTCATCGATAACATCTGCAAGCCAATTCTGGCCAACACATGTCATATTATGTGCAATGTTTTTCGAGTCGTCAAAACTCAGTGGACAATATCGACCACTATAACCCAGTCATACTCATTGTTTTAAATTCCCCGAAACTGGTTGGGCCACATCGACCACAGTATGCCAAAATGTATTCAATGTAGATAAGCCAGCTATACTAAGGGGATCATGTCAATCAATGCATACAGTGATGCGTGCAACGTTAGCGAGCCATCGCAGCTGCCCATAAACTTTTATCGACCACTATACCCCATGATGGATACAATATTGGAAACCCATCACAAATAGTAGTAAAATATTAACCATCGTATAGCAGTAAATACTTCGAGTTGTCAGACCATCAATGATGGCAAGCGAATATTGATTAGCCTAGTAAAGATGTATGGTATTTTGGCAAGCCATTACACTTCGTCAGGCAATATCGACCACTCTAATTGCAGATATACAATGCTGGGAAGCCAAGACGACTGGCGGAAGGATATTGACCAATGTATGCCAAGATACATTCGATGCTGACAAGCAATCAATACTGGAATCGCAATATTCACCAATGTATGCCATGATAGGTGCAATGCTGGCCAGTCGCCACAGCTCAATGGACAATATTGCCCACTAGAACCAACAAGAATACATTCTTGGAAGCCACTAAGACCAGTGGTATAACATTAACCAATTTATGCCAAGATATATTAAATTTCAACACGCCAGCTATACTAGAAGGACAATATTTACCATTGTATGCCATCGTCGACCATTTTATCTGCAGATATACACAATGTTGGGAAGCCATCACGATTGGCAGGGAAATATTGACCAATGTATGCCAAAATACATTCGATGCTGACAAGCAATCAATACTGGCATTGCAATAGTCACCAATGTATGCCATGCTGGCCAGTCGCCACAGCTCAATGGGCAATATTGCCCACTAGAACCAACAAGAATACATTGTTGGAAGCCACAAAAACCAGTGGGATAACATTAACCAATTTATGCCAAGATATATTAAATTTCAACACGCCAGCTATACTAGCAGGACAATATTTACCATTGTATGCCATCGTCGACCATTTTATCTGCAGATATGCATAATGTTCGGAAGCCATCACTATTGGCAGGGAAATATTGACCAATGTATGCCAATATATATTCGATGTTAACAACCCGCTAATATCGGCTGGATAATATTTACCTATGCATGCCACGATATGTTCAATGTAGGCCACTGGCCACCACTCATTGGGCAATGGATGCATACAATGTTGACAAGACACTAAGACTGGCGGATGATATTGACCAATAGGTGCCAATCTATATTCAATGTCGACAAGCCACATATACTGCCAGGAAAATATTTACTAATGTATGACATGATTCACAAATTATGGGCAAGAAATTTGCCGATGGCTGGATAATATTAGCCATCATACATCAATGTGTATGCAATGTTGGCAAGCAATTCTATACGCAAGGTCATTATTGCCCGTTGATAGCCCATGAATGCCAATCATGGGGGGAAAATGTAAATCACTGGTCCAGCAGTGGTCGAAGTTATCGCATGGCTGTACCATTATTGGTAGTGCATTGACAACGCCGGGCCACTGGTGGACCAAACATCACCAATCAATTTCAAATATCGGGCCGGTCGCATGTGCTACCTGGGTTGTAAAGGGTGGCATGGCTCGGTATATATTTTTATAGATTCGCTAGTTGCCTTAGGAATATGCCCCCATCCTTATTTCCTGTTTAAAGAGCCTACAGAACTGCTAATCATATATTTTAACAGACACCACATTTACTTTAAGCATAGTTCATTTGTGTGAAATCAGCAACCTACATCACAACGGAATCATTTTTCTAGTAAGTGTCGCTCTTGTACCTTTTCTTTTGTTGTAGAAGCCCACACTAACAGAGAGTATGCAACCTTGAGGAGAACAAGGTGTTATAAACAGCCGTCATCACCTTTCGCATAGGAATATTGCGGTTGCGATACATGAGGCTGATTACTTTGGAGAGTTTTGTTGTAAAAGAATGTCGATGAGGTAATTTCAAGAGTTTCATGAAAAATAACTCCAAACGTTTTTAATCTTAACAAATTTCGACTGGAAAATACTGAAAGGTTATATTTCTGTTTAGGCTTATACGTCTCTCCTTTGATCGAAATAAAATGCATTTGGTCTTCGTCACATTGACTCTCAGAGTTCGTTTTTTCAGTCCATTCTTCAGACTAGAATTTGGTGTCAGCAGAGGCAAAAATGGTTCGATATCCTTTCCTATTATAACAATGACCTGTCGTTGGAATATATAAGAAATTGTTCAAATGGGGCAAGAGTTATTACATCATTTATGTACATATTAAACAAATAAGGACAAAACTACTGACCTGTGGTAATCCACTATAACTTGCACATCCCTCACTACATGCGACAGACGCGCGGATTATACGCGTATTTCTGCTCAAGATCTCCTTTTGGTCTTGTCTCGGTAATACATTAAGGTGCATCACCCTCTTTATATGAAAGAAAAAAATATGTCTTCGTACATGAGTAGCGGGGAGGGAGCATCTCCCCAGAATGTGCCAACTGAGCATGTCCGTGAGAATTGTTCATCAATAACAGCGAAATGAATCGGGTCTACACGAGCAATCCAATAACCATTCTTCCATTCCCCAGCAGAGCGCGCAAACTACTACTCTAAGCCGAATTACTGAGAATGAGTCCACAATCATTTTGTGCATAATAAGGACGCTGGAGGGCATTGACATAAAGGGGTACAGCGACGGTAAGAAAAAAAAATCAAATGAACAAAAAATAAAATAGTTGCCCCTAAAGGGAAAAACACTCCTAAAGGCAAGGACAGCGTTTCGAAATCGGCGCATGCAAAACACAAATAAAAGCAAAGACAATAAGCCTCCGGTTAGACAGACGCGTGGCGCCATCTTGCAAAGTTGACACAAAACGCCACAGCTCAGCATTCTCCTGCGATGCTCGCCAGGGGGCCGCAAATGAGCCTCGAATCATCTTTACTTTTTCCACATCGTAGCCCGCGCATTTCGATGCGAAATTATGAACACTAAAAATAATGTTACAGACGTCGGAAGGGAAACAGAGAGGTCATAAATGACCATACAGGGAACTCGTTTCGATTGCCCATTTCCGCACTGCAATAAATATCTTTAAAGTATTCATAAGTGGCAATTTGTTAACAGCAGCGCGCCATAAAATGCACTAAAGGATGCCAGCAATTACGTAAAGCATTATTAGTGATATTTACAAAGGATATAAATCTCACGTACGAAATTTAAAGTATTCATAAGTGGCAATTTGTTAACAGCGGCGCACCATAAGATGCAGTAAACGATGCCAGCATTTACGTAAAGCACTATTAGGGATATATACAAATGATATAAATCTCACGTACGGGATTTAAAGTATTCATAAGTGGCACTTTGTTAACAGCAGCGCACTATAACATGCAGTAAACGATGCCAGCATTTACGTAAAGCATTATTAGTGATATTTACAAAGGATATGTTCCTCGAACAAAAACAGCATAAGGATAATACAGGGCACTGCGAGGTCTTGTCCCTTGCCATACTCCTGCAGACACGCAGGTTATTTGAAGACATCTAGTGACGTTTTACAATTTTCAAGATATTATATTCACCCAACTGCAATGTACGTTCAGAACATTTGCTGGCTCATTTAGGTATGTCCACTTCAAAGCCTTCAGAGCTCTATAAGTAGATTGAAATCCCCCATTTTTCTCACCGTGGATGCATTTGTGGTTTTCTAATATTTTAGCGGAAGCAGTACCTTCGCACATCAGACAGCACTGGATGTGGGCACTGAGTTTTTCAGTAACATAAAAGTCCATCGCGCGTGAATTATATCCGTGTAATCGTTGCGAGGCTAGTTGCTTAATGCTCTTAAACTTGTATAAGCGCCCAAGAGATAGCACAACAGGCAAGACAAGCGCCCTGATCTGTCTTTCTTGCCTATCATGTTGTCTCTATTGTGCTTATATAAGTTCATGCGCATTATATACATCCTCTTCATATTTAGCAGGGCTACATCGACTGTGGGGCGAAGGCCTCTTCCATATACTTCCAATTAACCAAATCCAAGTCTCATACACCAGCAACATTCAACTACATTAGAATGACGCTGCCTAAAATAAGGAAAATAAATAAACTTGTTGTCAATTATTGTCATCAATTCTTGACCTGTGCAATTGTCTGCGGCAGGAAGCCACTGATTTGAGCCCGGTGAGAGCAGTGCGCAGTACCCACCTCGGAGGGACGCTGTCTCCTTCTTGACGAACATGTCTTTGGTGGCAGCCAAAGGAGCTCTCTCGCGGGCGATGATTGTTTTCACCTTTTTCTTGTCTCTTCGGGTGGAAAAATGGTGCAAAAATTACCGATGGACCAAAGCGATTCAAACAACACACGGTTTGAAACGTGCATTCACAACTGGCGTAAATAGTCCGTTCCCCTATTCCTAGCCTTAGGCAAACTGCAAAGAAGGCCGGGAAGACTCTAGCCTGCCTTGTCCGCCTAGATTGACCAAATGCGTCTACGCCACAGAGTTGGCGTGGAGCAAGCAGGTAAAGCTAGCATTCATTTGGGAAAGGGCCGCGGGTGCTTTCCAGGTTTGTCGTGATATTTACGAGTGCGAACGCAGTATCGTGTGGCAGACAGCTTCGATTGCTACTCGTGGCAGCACGCAGCCGCTGTTTTCAGCAACGCAATGGAAATGGCAGTACTGCATGCAGCTCCCGCTAAACGAGGAAAAGTACCTCCCTTGCAACTTTTGTTCTGAAAGTTCCCGTAGCGTATTTTCACATGTAGGGCTGTTGGATATCTGCCACATGACCCTGCATTTACGCTCATTAATGCTACGACGGTACAAAGTAAACAGGAGGCAGACATGCCAGGTTTTTGGTTAATTTTACAGTGAATGAACAACATCAGTCTTCACCAAATGTCACACGACACACGAGCACTACATCAATGATGTAGCTGTCAGATAAGCAGAATGCCTCCTATCGGACATTTTCAAGCTTCCACTAACCTAGTGAAGCGGGAGGTGGAGCTGCAGATCGCGATCACTTGTTTTGCATGTAGTTTTCTACACTATCTATGCCTAGCACGAGCATTCCGCGGGGCGCTGGTAAGTTTCAAGATGGCATCCTGTCTGTGGTTTACCAGAGCAATGCAAAACCAGGTTCGTTAAACAGCACTACGGCAGTGATCATTACGCAACAGCTTACGCGCACAGCGCAATGAGCCGAAAAGCCACCGGTGTAGAAAACTCCACTCAGAAAAAAAATCCTAGTTTGAATCTTTCGTTTAAGACAGTAGTTCGTGGCTAAAAAAGAGCTCCTCCAGTGTGGCTGTGGGCTCCTCTTGTTGACGTTCTTGCTCAAAACTCCTCAATCATTTACACATTCGTGACGTCATAGCCACATGACTTCGCGCAGAATTTAAAGCACCTTACATACACCCCGGAAGGAGACTGCAGCCATGAAATTAGGAGACGCCTGCTTCTGGGAAAGAGAGCCATGGCTAGCCTTGACCGCCTAGTAAAGAGCAGAGACATTAGACTGCCAACCAAGATCCCTTTAACTCGTCCTATGGTCTTTCCAGTTGTGATGTATGGATGCGAGAGTTGGACTGTGAAGAAGGCTGACCGCCGAGGAACTGACGCGTTTGAATTGTGGTGCTAGCGGAGACTCTTGAGAGTTCCTTGGACGGCCAGAAGATCAAATCAGTTGATATTGTCTACCATAAATCTTGACTGCTCATTGGAGGGTCAAATTCTAAAGTTAAAGCTCAGCTACTTTGGTCATCTGATGAGAAGAGAGGAGTCGCTGGAGAAAGATTTGATGTTGGGAAAGGTTGAGGGCCACCGGAGAAGGGGTAGGCAGCGAACGCGATGGTTGGATGGCATCCTCGAGGCGCTGCAGATGAAGTTATGTGATGTTAGGAAGATAGTGAGAGACCGGAAAGCGTGGCGTGATATGGTCCATAGGGTCATGAAGAGTCGGACACGACTGAACGACTGAACTGAACTGAACATACAAATACAGGCAGCAAACTGGAAGTGGCAGGGGTGGGGCTACAAATTAAATCAAAATTGCCGAGGAGGTTTCTCAAATGGTGGAATTACAGGAACTGGACACAGTTAAATAGAATAAATTCGTCACCACTCAGGAGCAAACACCCCCCTCCCAGCGTGGGTACTTCGCAGGCGGTAATACAACGCATGGATCATGAAGTGCCGTTCACAACAAGTCTCTTAAAAGGAAACCTAGTATATAAATTATGGTGTGTATGACCTACTAAAGCATGTTTGGGAAGTGTAATGATTTCACAATAACAATTTAGGTTGGTGAGACCAGATTTTAAAGTGTGGGCTCTACTAGTTACGTTTCTCGAAGTCATGCTTCCCGCAGTTCAAGGTTGTGTGAGCCATAGTTTCAATATGGCGACCCAGCGTGGCTATCGCACAGCAGCATAGCATATACATGCAACCAAAATTTGACCATACCACGTGACTACAAGACAGTTTCATAACAATAACGGACGCATATTAGCGATGTTCCAGCGCCGCAACTTGTACCTACACCTTTGTTTCCCTTCGTTTCGCCCAGTCTGGCAGGCATCGAAGTTGGACCCCTTAGTACCATGATTCGTATGAACTTTGTGAGCTACCAGTTTGGCGCAGAAATTTCGCGGTCGTGTCAAACAATTCCGCAGGACACGGATTGCTAGTTGAGTCGAAGCCTACTATAAGCGGGGGTTCGCACCAGTGACCTTTACTCTCCAAAACCATGCGCACGAGAATCTTCAAACGGCCATTGTGACCGAACCATTTACAGCAGGATGTTCCGGGTGGCCTCGAACTATTCGCTGTTTTGTGGTTTAAAAACAACTACCTAAATTTGGCTCACATAATTCTTTGCGGATATAACGAAGGAGTACACTTCATATGGTGAACGTGGATATATACAATGTGATCTGCATATAAACAAAGTTGGTATTGCAGATTAGTGAAGAATCTATTCACTGTGTGGTGCTATATTTATTTCAGTAGATGACGTTGCGCGTATTCTTCCCCTTCTAGGTCCACATAACGCCCGCCCTCCTCGCTTCTGGCTGCCAAGCGATAACTGAAATGGGGCTAGGCGCCAGGTCGCATGTGTCAACGTTCCGTATGGCAGCTTCCGATGCCTCAGACCGATTGCTTCGCAAAATTATCGAGGAAATCCATTGCCACCTCACCCTCGGGTCATGTTTTTTTTTTAAGGCGAAAGCCCTCAATGGCTCATGCTGTTGTGGACAAAATGTGTCCCAGTTTTGCCGCGGCTCTGATTGGCCGTGGCGGGATGACGTCATAGAGGTCTCGACCAATCGCAGTATGCGTGAATATATGGCCATATGTCAATCAGTCATCAAGTACAAATTAATGAACAATAAATATATACTAATTGATGACTAAGTAAGTAATTCGTTAAGTAATTAATTGTTAAGGTATAAATAAATAAGTAATTAGGCAATTGCATACTTAGCGACTAATTATTTGTTATTATGTGACTAATCAAGTAATTACAATTAAAGCCAGCCGAATGCGACACTCAGGCTTTCGCCTTGCACTACTTAAGTCGCTAAAGACCCTCGTATTTCTTATTTATGGCATGAAAAGGCAGTGCAAAAACCGCTCCCGCTCGTGTCCCTAGGACGAAGCTTAAGCACTCTGCTACCTTTTTTTGTGCCTAATGCAATTTCAATAAAGAAATTAGGCAGATGCTCAAGCTTTGGTTAAGAGTAGGCGCCATAGCGGCATCAACACCGTCTTTTCATTGCGAGTTTTTTTGCAATATTTTTGTATATGCTGTCTTGGGAAAGCAAGGGACAGTATCTGTCGCATATAATGGTGGATATTGACATAGTTAGAAAACATGACACTGAGGTACATACTTCGTTGGTTCAAAACCCTATCGCAACCTAGCCTGCAACATACCTTATAGATGGAAGCTAAATGGTGAGCGGAATTGTATGACACCACCCAGAACGCTGCACGAATTACGGTTGCGTCATAATCTTGTCACCAAATCGCGTTCGTATTTTTTTCGGTTTAAGTTTTCCCCCGACAATTGAAGGGCACGGCGAAAGCTTTTCGGCACAAGGAGCAGAGTATAGGCTCTCGCCTAACATTGGGAAACGTTTGTACGTACGCCAGGTAGATGGTCGCCACGAAGCCACCACCAATACCGGTCGACTCGGAAAGTGCGACGCTGTGGCACAAGAGAGTTGCCACCGCTGCATCGATGGCGTTCCCACCTTTGGTGTACATGTACCTGCAGGAAGGGCAGATGGCGCCAATGTGTCTATTCCAGCCTGAATTAAGCACATCCTGCAAGGAGGCCGAGTCCTAGTGGATAAGACGTCGGTCTTGTTCCTTTCAATCCAGCCCAGTGCTACCACACAGCGTAATAAATAATACTATCAGAACGAAGGCATACTTAAGATCAACGGCACACTGACGCACAGTCACGCGACATAGTGCCTACAATTATAACTTTAAAGTTATATGTTATAGTCACAGTTATAAATGCTTATAGTTCGAAGTTCCTGCTGTCAAGCACGAGCCTATTGGTGCCATATGTCCACAAGCTCCTCTGAAATTCATCGAAAGGTTTTAAATTTGCACCAAAAATATCTCCTGGCTTAGGCGACATGTCCTTTTGGTAAATAGAAGAAACCCTGCTCAGTACAGTGCCGTCTCACTTAGCAATGTGAAAGACGATGTCCCGGCTTTTTTTTGGGAATATGCACTGGGCCCAAACAGGTCGTTGCTTAAAAGGTCCTAATTACTCTGATGGTAATGCTCTAAATCCCCAAACTCAAAGCGAATGTCTGTGAACGTATACGAGCCAAATGTAAAACAACTGCGTGATCCCCGCAGGTCGAAAGATATTTTATAAATTTCTCGTCACAGTCCGAAGAGAGAGACCTCAGCGCGTTCCTACAGCCGCCCGTATTCTTCTGACGCAGAGGTAGAAACAGCAACCAGACTGCTCATAGATGCGCAAAGTGAAATGCCGCGATGCAGTCGTGATGTCATTTCTGTATTGTTTCTTTATAAGTCGGCAAGATGACTTGAAAAGGTAGAGAAAGTGCAACGTATTTGAATTTCAAATTTCGGTATCGTCAAAGATGATGAAAATGGCTTTAAAGTGTTGGCGTCATAGCGCCGAATCATGGAACACCGCTTGTTCGTGCGCATTTTGTTACTCTTCATAATCATTGAATTGTATCTCGAGATAAACGCTTGCACAATCACAGTCTTCCATGCAGCAGAAGAGATTTCGGTAATTCAGCACCTCGTTCTTTTTCTCAAGATTGATAAAGTCCCGAGTAAAAAAGCCAGAATTTAGTGTGTCCAAAAATTGCATGCCAGCTAGAAACGCTTAGCCCACGGGGGGGGGGGGGGGGGGGGGGTGGGGGGGGTAACAAACCTTGTGAAATGGAGAATCAGAACTAAAACTATCAAACCACATCATCTCGCTGTCTAGCAAAAGGCAATCGGCTTACTTAGATGCGCTGCTGCCTGCGCACATACTACATTTTCTTTCTTGAAAGCGCGAGCTCTAGTGGCAAGCTACTAGGATTATGTGATCGCGTCTGCACCAGCACGTCTCCAAGTGCGTGGCCACAATCGATGCTGCGAAGCAGGACATAGGAAGAGAGGAGAGAGTCATGAGCTCAAAGTTGGGGCGGATTACAACTATGGGACGTGGCATCCCACGCACTGTCGACGGCCTATCAGAGATGTGCTGCGCCAACGCATAAAGATGCGTGGTTCACGAGCAGTGGCAACAATAAGAAGGCCAAGTGCGCCGACATGACAGAAGTGCCGCGGTAAAAGCATCGCCACTGTTGAGGCAAAACGACATACTGAAGAAATGCCAGTTCCCTACGCGGCGTTTCAAGCGGCAGATTACGAAGACAATTTGGTGCAAGCTTATCCATTACCATCTTTGTGGCTTACAGCGCTGACATTGTGCTCTGAGCAAGCAAAAAAACAATGGTTGCCCGAACCCACCATGTTCGCTCTCGTGCCGTAGAGCAAAGAATTTAGGTACGCGAAGACCTCCAGGTGCGAATTTGGGACAATGATTCGATGAAATCAGTAGAGCATTTCACGCTGGAAGCTAAAGGTCAAATTCGCTGAATCAAGTATAGCTTTCAGATTTGGTCATCAGCGATAGCTGCAATAGCTTTACTACTTGATGAGACACGCGGCTGATATGGCGTCATCCAGTTACTTCTGACATATGCCGCATGAACCCAAAACTCATTATGGCCTACAACTCGGCCGCGTAATGATGGAAGGGACCTAGGTGGAATCGAAAGAAGACGAAGTGAAAAAAGTGCGTTAGACATTTAAGGTTAGCCGCTGATGTGCTCGGTTCAGGCCCGCATTGGGTCTCTATAATCATGTGCAGAATAAAGACACTGCCCTCCTACCCTGCTTGGCTATCATGTACGCTGTATGGCCCCTGTCACGCGGCAGCTGATTATGCACATAAATATGAAAAAGGAAGACCTTAACAGCACACATATACCCGACGCTGTTGCATTGTTTACACGACATGTCGCAAAATGAAGCATCTCACTAGCTATCGCTGCATCTCGCCATACACAATGGAAACTGTCCTGTTAATAGTTTAATGAGAGCGGGACAACCCCCCGGTTTTCGAGCAGGTGCTCCGCATCGCGACAACAAAGACGGAAGGAGGAACAACGTTATTGCCCTCGATGCACACGGAGACATGAATCCGGGAATCCACGTTTGCGCGGGATGAAAAAAGGGAGGGCCAAGAATGGTGGCTGCGCACAGATGACTGTCAGGCCTGCCGCGTGCAGACAAGCAGCCCATCCGCGGCTCCTTTGAAGAAATCAGGGGCACTTCTCTGTTTCCTTCGAACTGATGTGTGCCTGCGCCGGTGTTACGGTTGGCCAAAAGCCAAACACTGACGACTACGGCGAACCTTCGCAAACAGCAGTGCTTGTGTGTTTTTGTACGTTTACCTTTACTTATCAAAGGGCTACGCACCCTTCAGCCTTATATTGAGTTACGTTAGTTCTGTTCCAGAAATAAACAGAGATGGTTGTAAACTGATCTCGTCCTCGAGGCCCCAGGCAGCGAATGTAAATCGCAGTTCCTCGTGTCTTCGATCCTGAACCGACGCACGAGTACGACAGGCTGTGCACGCACGTGCATGTGTGTGCCTGCGTGGTGGTGCGCGCTTTTACCAATGTTCACTGCCTTTAAATGTTTTGTCCGTGATGTTCCTAGTAGCTATTATAAAAACCTTCCTCAACTGCATTTTTTATGCACACTTGGGGGTGACACATGAAGTGCAGGTGCAGTTAGTATGCAACCCATATTACACATGAAGTGCAGGGGTAGTAAATTAGGACTCCATGCTGTCGTGTAGCCGGATAGGTTGACGCCTACCCTGTATCTGTTGGAGATTAAAGTTTTACCGCCACCACCATGTATCCGATTATTTCGCGCCTTCATCCGTGGGCCTTATTCGAAATGTGAATGTTCTCATGCGATATCCGCTAACCAGAACCATCTTGCTACTGAGATAGGAGAAATCAATTACATTGCCCAGGCGGCGAAGCCCTGTGCGCGATTCCAACTTCTTACCTCGAAGCTCCCGCGCATGGTGCCGCATCCGTCGCTGCCGCCCATTTCGTGTAGTTTCCCAGTTTCGACATGGACGGTGTGTAGCTGATCACAGCTTCTTTCACCACACTTTTTGCGTCATCTCCCGAGCCCCCGATCAGCAGCAGCAGGCCAGCTGCCACGGCGACGGTCGTCACCACAGCCAGCAAAAACAGAAGAACCAGGTGCTGGGATTCACCTCTACGACGTGGCAGGCACAGGCAAATATAGTCAACTCGGATAAAACAACCCAACTGATTCGCTGCCAGTAACGAGACAAAAGCCTTTAAAGCGGCGCATAAAGTGGCTCTACAGAACTTAGCAACCGTCAAGTGCTCGAAAAACGTGCTCTAAACTCCTAGCGATGCGAACTGATAATGTTTAATAGTAGCTAAACATGTGTTGCAAGGCTGTTGGCACTGCCTCATCCCAGCGCTAGTAAAAGCTATGGTCGCCAACGACTGCTGGAGACGTTACCGCATACGTCGAATCAAATCGGAGATAATAATCTCGGAGCATCTGGCGTTCAGCGAATATCTACTTTATCAGCGGGCTAGCATATTTCATTGCGTACGTATTGCAAGGTGCATCGCAGCAAAAACCTTCTGCGGCTAAAGAATTTGTGTAAGATAACCTGGGATGTCAAGACGCAGTCTAGCGAAATATCTTGATACCAGCTAAGTATATCTGTAGCGGATATAGATAACTGAACAAATACTAGCAGTTACATATCCCAACAAAAGTATAATTACTTTTTAACACTAACTGGCGCCAAATACAAAAATAAACACAACATTAAGTACAAATTCTAGTTAACAATAACAATAGTAGAACATACAACAAATGGCAACGCTCACAAACAAACGCTTTCGAATCAGTTTCACGTAAGTCTATTAAGGGGTTAGGGACACCAATGTTTGGTGCCGTACTTTTGTGTCGTAAATAGCGAGTAGCGATACTGTCAGCACAGAACACGGAGTTGGAAACGCAAAATTGAATTACACAATATATTTTCTTATTATTAGTACGCAGCAGTTCCAGTTTCAGTTCATAGCTGCTAGATTTTTACCTGACGCAAAAAAAAACAGCACATAAGATTGAAATGTCAAATGGACCAAAGACTGGTGACGTCAACGAGTAGGCGTGTCGCCTGCCCTCTTGGCAGTGCGGCTCCGCCATATGCTCTCGTCGCGGAGTCCCACTGCGGAAATTATCAAGTTGTTCGACTGCATCCGTAAACACGATGTCTGCGTCATCTTGGTTTTTCTTTCACGCCGCGCCAGCACGAAATATTCGCAAACATGTTGTCGCCTGCGAACAACTGTCGACAAATCACTCTCCGACAAATTGCTATTTGTAGCAGTGCCGATGTTGTCCGCTCGCTTCCCTACAGTTCTGCCCAAATTCCTACGCTATGTGAGCAGCTGGAAAATTTAAAAAGTGGGGAAGGCTTTGACTATGAATGAGTGAGCGTAAATGCTCGCGGGTATATAGTTTGAATAGCACTGATCGAGGCACCGCTTTGATGCACCGTATTGAGCGCTGCTTCAGTGCGCGAACCTGGTGATTGCTGACAGAAAATAACACATTTTAAGGAGAAAGCCTTTAATACCTCATTGTTGTCGACAGAAGGTTGTCAGCTGACTGGACTGGATTGAATAACATTTATTTCGTCGCTCAAGCAGGTCTTAGGAGAGACGTACTAGATGGCTGCTAGTCCATGGCTGACGGCGACCCCAATTAGCCCGCTCGATGCCCCGTAGTTGGATCTTCGGGTCCGAGCTGACAAGCACGGCTTCGCACCGCTCAGGAAAAGGGAGCTGTATTCATTCCAGCGCAGGTGGATCATTTGCGCTGTTCTAAAGAATGTGTTCGTACGTCACCCTTTTGCCGCATTTACTGCAGTTAGGTTGTACTGGCCTGTGTATATGAGGGCAAGCGCCACCGGATTTAGGAGTAAGCGTGTTTGTAGTCGGCGCCTTTGTTGGGAGGCGGATATGTGCGCCTTTCAGCCTGAAGTGGTGTGCAATATTATTGAAAAAAATTAACCCGTCTCTCGTAAAATTCGGGTCGGAGGGCGCGCTCACTGCCCGGTCTAAAAAACCGCGGGATTGCGCGTGAGCCGCCTCGTTCCCCGGATTATACGAGTGGGCCGGGACCCAGATTAGTTCAATTTCTAATCAGAGCAGGGGTGCTTTGGAGGATGCGGAAGGAGGTAGAAATGATGCGGCCCCTCGCGAACATGCGAATAGCTTTTTTAGGGTCACCGAATATAATATGAGCGGACGTGCTTACTAAGGCTATGGCTGCTTCCTCCGCCGTCTCGGAGGAGGTGGTTGTGATTGATACAGCCGCCAACGAGGAACCGTTCGCATTCACAGTGGCCAGTGCGAACGCTTGTCTCTGGGTGTGCCGATATTCCGCCGCGTCGACGTAGGCTGTACTGAATCGTCGGCCGTACTTGGAATGTAGGGCGCGAGCCATCGCCGTGCGTCCACCTTCGTGGTGCGCGGAGTATATATTGTTACGTGGCGACAAGCAAGCGAACGGCACAACATGGTGACATGGTGAAAGATGATTTAATGGCGGGCCTAGCACGAGGGATCCTCTCGCGCAACTGCCGATCTGCTTCGCAACACTTCCCGGGGCCACCGAGGGACTGTCCCGATTGGTTCGGTAAAGTCGATGGTGACGTGACGGTGTAGATGTTCAAGAAAAGATAGAAGAGAATGATGTGCTTGCCACCACGATGACGTTAACCACGATGAGGCTTGGTTGATCCTCCTCCGCTGGAGCCCTTCAGCCATACGCCACCGAAGCATCCATGGGATCGATGGCTCGAGGTCACGTCGGGCGGCTGGGCGGGACGGGGGTTCCGTGTTATTGTCTTTCATTCTTCAGTTTCGTCGGGTCTTTGTTCTGGTCCAGTCTCTGGTCAGTTCATGTGTGCGCCTTGTCTTCAGATCCGGGCTGAGGGCTGGGCGGTGGTAGTTGGTCGGATCTGGGCAGGAAGGGCTGGGTCGAAGCTGCGCAGCGTTATCCCAAGGCTCTCGGTGTATGGTCCCTGCGTAAGATCGGCGGCGGTGCTGCAAGACGAGGATCGGGATGACGCACCCCGCACCTCCACCAAAATGTGACGTGGTGAAAAGCAAGCGAATTGCACATCATGGTGACATAATAATAATAATAATAATAATAATAATAATAATAATAATAATAATAATAATAATCGGTTAATAGGAAGGGAAAGGCGCGGTAACTGTCTCACTTGTTTTCTGTGGACACCTAACCCGACCGTAAGGAAGGGAGGAAGGTGGGAGTGAAAGTGAAAAGAGAGTAACCGCTGTATTCACAAACATGCCTTCACTCGAACTTCTACTCCAAGCGGCCCTCGAGGCCTGTTTTTCGTTTCAGAGAGCAATCTCCACTCGAATCGCTCCTCCAGCGGCGGAGAAAACTTGAGCTTTCTCGAGAATCTCGAGTCTGCGAAGACGCTACCTTGGCCGCTCCTCGACCGCCACTCGACTTGTAAACATGGCCGACATCGCATCGCTCGCTCGCTGTGTGGAATTCGTTCTGCTGGTATACCAAACTTTTCACGAAAGAAGATACAAGGATGCACCGAACCTTTCTCTAACGCATCAGCTGAGAGTGACAGTGACCCGGGACTTCCGGCACGCTATCGTTTTACGAATGCGGCCATGGCTAGCTTGCGTCCGTCCCTGCCGCTCACGCCGAACATGGCCGTGATCAGCCACCGACGTCTGTGCTGTTTGATATTCGCATCATCGCCGTGCGCTTGTGTGGCGCGGGCACATTTCAAGTCATCACTGGATAAATGGTGGTGGTGGTGGTGGTGGCTATGGTTTATTTTTGGGGAGGGGATACTGGTCACGTCTTATGTTGGCCATCTTTGTGGCAACACTCTTGGTGACCAGGGGGAAGGGGAAGTTGGAGTTAGGGGAAGGTTGGGGAGGGGAAGGTTGCTGACGCCGCATATGTCGCCGCCATTTCCGCACGAAGCACTATAGGCCCATGCAGGCCTACAGAACAGAGCTGAGGCCAGACTCCTCCAGATAAATCAGGAGGAGCCGTGAGCAGAAAGTTGGTTCCGAGCTGGGAAGAGCAATTGCCCTCCATATCAGCAGGGAGACCAAGATTCCGATAGCCATTCAGAAGTTTCTGACGATGGCTAGCGGAGGCTGGACACACGAGAAGCAAGTGTCCCAGTGTGACAGTATTGACGCAAGAGGTACAGGCTGAGCTGGGAGCTCGGCCACCGGCATACATGCGGGACGGAGTCCACGTGCAGCCTATTCGAAGTCGTAGGAGGAGGGATTTGTCCTTCCGTGAAAGTTTGTCAGAGAGCCGTTGGAGATGTTCACCAGCGGCAATGCGACGGTCAGGATGGAAAGACCTTATCGACGTTCTCAAGAGGGGTCTTGAAAAGTCAGAAGGTTTGACAGCCTCAGTGACTGGGGCGCCGTTGTCGTGCGCCGCTTTGGCCAGGGCATCCGCCTCTTTATTGCCCTGGACTCTAGTATGTCCTGGAACCCAATCTAGGGCCAGTTGATACCCCGAGTCCTGAATGGCTAGGAGACGGGCTCGGAGAATGCTCACCGAGAGGTTGGTGCCGTGGTAGATAGTCAGGAGCTGCAGAGTAGATCTGGAGTCGCACAGAACATTCACAGGTCCAGGAGGGACACTGGAAGCGATGAAGTGTGCGGCTAGATGTAGACCGGCCAGCTCAGCAGCTGTTGAACTGGCAGGGAATGACAGGCGGCAGGACCTAGACTGGTCTAGCTGCGGTGCTGTCATAGCAGCAGCTGCTTGCAAGGTAGCGGGTCGAACCGAGCCATCCGTAAAGAGGAGTGTAGATCCTCTACACTCCTCAAGGAGGACTGCAGTTGTCTGCTGGAAGGCAGCTGCAGGGGTGTGACGTTTGGTGTGACCATCCGTATCCAAAAAGACAGGAATTGGGGGTCGATTGGGTGGGGGGGTAGGACTGAGAAACCTGGGACAGGACCGATGATTTCTCTGTACACTGTATACAGTTTACCCATACGAGAATGGGATTTGCTGTGCAGCCGTGCTAGGAGTGAGGCACCACCTGGAGCATGGCTGAGATGATCAATGTGGGTCAGTCCCCTCTGGGCGAGGAGAAGATCCAGAGGGTAGATATCAGCTTCCGCAAGGGTAGCGGGAATCTGTGAGGATTGAGGGACTCCGAGGAATCTTCTAATCCAGCGCCTTCGAATCGTGTCGAGACGAATGACTCGAGTCGACCGAAGGGAGACGAAGGGAAGGGCATATAGGATGACCGATGTCGCCGCTGCCTCGAAGAGCTTGATTGCCCAAGTGGATGAGCAACCATTGCCATTTGCAAGGAGACGCTGGACTGCTCTTCCCACACGATCAAGATGGGGAATGAGGGCTTTGTCAGCTGGGATCCAGGTGAGACGGTCGTCAATTGTGAGACCTAGGTATCTCACCTGGCGTTTCCATGGAAGAGGGGTTCCTTCGATATGCAAAGTTGCAAGACGGCGGGAACTCCGTGCTCCTCTGGGATGGTAGACGAGGGCCTCAGACTTAGTAGCCGAGAGGGTCAATCCCTTGGATGATAGGAAGTACTGGACGCCGTCCAGTGCCTGTTGCATAGCCTTCCTAGCGGAGCCAATACGTCTCTTTGGAGCTCGGATCCAGAGGGCTATGTCATCTGCATAGATGGAGCAGGAAACTTTGTGGATTCTGATCTGCTGAACGAACTTCGGCAGGCCAGCTAGGACGAGGTTGAACAGCCAAGGACTGAGGACTGATCCTTGGGGAACCCCAGATGTAACAGGACGAGGAGAGCTAAGTGTTTGCCCAACTCGAACTTGGAAGGTGCGATTGGAGAGGAACGCCGAGACAAAGCTACGCAGTTTCCCAGTCACTCCAAGGGCATCCAGAGCCTGCTCAATGATGGTATGGGGCAGGTTGTCAAAAGCGGACTGGACATCCAGAAGAACCAGGAAGACAACGTCGCCCGCATATTTGGCTTCCTCAAGGGTGGAGACGACATCCGCTATAGAGTCTGCAGTACAGCGGTGCTTCCGAAATCCTGTCTGCATCTCTGGAAGGAAGTTGGTTGCTCTGGCGATCCATGTGAGTCGTTCCAGGGCAATGAACTCCATGGTCTTGCAGGCTGCAGATGTAAGAGATACAGGACGGTAGGAGGATAGTTGTTTAGCCGGCTTACGGGGCTTAAGGATGGGAACAACGATGGCATTCTCCAGTTGTCCGGTAGTATGCTGCTGTCCCATGTGTCGTTGAAGACTGCGAGGAGGCGCTTCTTCTCCGGGGCATCCAGATTACGGAGCACCTGGAGTGTAAGTCCGTCAGCGCCAGGAGCTGATTTCTTCTTCGAGCGGTTGAGGGCACGGTGAAGCTCATGAGGGGCAATGGGTTCATTGCAGAGGGCTGAGATGGTCTGTGCCAAAGCTGCTGGTGGTGAAGGGGTAGCCCGAAGAGGCGAAGGGGGATTCGCCACTGGAAGGCCAGCTGATGGAGGGGGCGTGACTGACTTGGAAAGGAAGTCAGCAAGTTGCTCTGCCAAGTCTTGAAAGGAAATGCCTCTTGCGATGGTTGCTCCCAGGACAGGTTGTCGATTGGAGGCAACCTGCAAAAGGGATTTGAGGATGCGCCAGGCAGCAGAGGACTGTCTGGCTGACTGTATGGACCGGCAAATGCTGGCCCAACTTTCCCGGGAACGACGATTGGCCTGACGTCGGCAGCAAACATCGATCCTGCGGAAGGCCTTCCAATGTTCGGAATGGTGGGTGCGCTCGGCCACTCGCTCAGCCCTTCGTCTGGAGGCCCTTAGTCCGAGTAGACGTAGGTCCGGGACTGGTGCATGTAGTGGGACTGCGCAGGTGATTGTAGAGTTCTTGGCGCAACGTCCAAGAAAATCCAGGAAGTCACCTGCAAGTGGGATGTCTTTCACTCGTTCTCTAAACTCGGCCCATTTGGTAATGGGGTAGAGCTTTTCTCTCCTCCTACCCCTCACAGAGGGGTTAAGGAAGATGGGAAAATGATCCGAGCCCAAAGAGTCAGGTGCTCTGGCCCACGAATAGTGGCAGGCATCAGAGATGAGAGCCAGGTCGATGACAGAAGATCGTCCTGGCCGAATGAAGGTTGGGGAGGTAGGCTGTAGGAAACGAAGGCCTGCCACGTTGATGGCGTCCAAGAGCTTTTTGCCTCGGGTGGTGCTGGACTGGTTGCCCCATGCCCTGTGGTGGGAGTTGAAATCCCCGCAGATAAGGACATCCTTACCTAGACGGGAATGAAGGGCAATGAGGCAGGAGGGGTCCCAAGGAACTCCTGGAGCGACATATACTGAAGCAACTGTAGTGCCCGTGTCACCCATACGGACGCGCACGGCACAGATCTCCAGTTGTCCTAGGTCAGGTTGGGCAACATCCATCAGTGTGTGGGTATGTCACTCCTCACATAGATGGCTGTGCGGGCCTGTGTTGTGGATGCGAAGGATCTAGGCAGGGGGCACCATTGCAGTCCTGGTTGGAGCAGCATGAGCGGCCAGAGTACCCGGTGAATCCTGGTAGTCGGAGGTTCTCCGCTGGGACTCGGGTCTCCTGTAAAGCAAAGACATCAAATTCCAGAGATTTCTGGAGGATTAGATCTTTGAGGTCCGCGTGTCGCACTCGCAAGGAGTTGGTATTCCACTGCAAGACACGCGGTCTCCTGGGAACAGGGTTGCGTCTGTTCCTACGTCTGGCCATGATGGCGAGTGGTAGGGCTCCCAGTAATGAGAGCAGCAGCTTCTCCCAATCGGCGAGCGCCAGAGTTGGGTGGGAGCTGGGTCATGAGCGCTTGGACAGCAAGTCGTAGCGCTTCGGTTACCGAAGTGAGTGTGGCTTGGATATCCACTGCCACAGGTTGCTGAGGGGGCTCCCGAGCTGGTTCGCTGGGGTGCTTGGGACTCCGTGACTGGAGGGCCTTTGAGTAGGATTCGAACTGGGTAGACCCAGACCCAGTGGGCTGAAGAGGGCGGAGCTCGTTGAGCACTTGCCGCCGATCTTC
>JAJIZL010018586.1:17744-31781 GCA_023969395.1 Amblyomma maculatum | reverse complement strand
GTGGGCTGAAGAGGGCGGAGCTCGTTGAGCACTTGCCGCCGATCTTCTGGTGTTGTTGTCTTGCGGAGAGGGGTGGTTAGCTGCTGTTGGTGTCGCCACTTGGGACACGAGGGATCAGCAGCCCGATGCCGACCTCCGCAATGAAAACATTTGGGAGTGCTAGAAGTGCACTTCCGAGTGTGGTGTGATCCGCCGCAGATGGAACAGCGATCAGGCCTGGTGCAAGCGGCGGAGACATGATTAAAGGCTCCGCAGCAGGTGCACTGGAGGGGACGAGCTTTCAGTGGTCGAACAGCAAACTTCATCCCATTGATGTAGACATGGTCGGGTGGAGGGGCAGCGAAGCGGACGGAGACAGGGTGGCCTCGACGACGGACGCCAAGTATCTCTACATCAGCCTCAATGCCCTCGGCAATGTCCTGTTCCCGGACCTCGCGATCGACGCCGAAGATAGTGCCCACATGGAAGTCCATGCGGGAAGCCTCGAACGAGCGAACGGGAATATCAAGGAGGGACTTGAGGGTCAGGAGGTGATCGCGGGCTTCATGCGATGACACATCAGCAGCCACGATGTTTCGTTTCCGGTTGAGCCGGACCTCGATGACCCCTGGCTGGCCATACAGGTATGCACTCATGTGTTCCTTGATGGTTGCCCTGAAGGAAGTATTCTTCTCTCGAGGGGTGAACAGCACCGTGGACACACGAGTCGCCTTGGGGCGGTTGATTCGGCGTGACCGTAGTCCAACCACCGGTATCCCGATCGTGATCAGGAGCCGGATGGTTGGAGCGGGAAGGCTGTTGTGCCGTGGTGGAGTTGTTAGCCTGGTCCTGAGTGAAATCAGAGGAGGTGAACCAGGGAACCTCCGGAGACGAACCGGATGATGGTAGGGCAGCGGTCTTGTCAGAATCTTGATCAAGATCCTCGGCTAAGGCTGCAAAGCAGTTATGCAGAGTTACTTCACCTTGGGAAGTGAGCTCTTGCGAGGGTCCGGAGGAATGAGGCTTGCGGAGGCGGTTCGCAGTTGCGGGCACATCGTCCAGTGCCTTGAGCTGGGAGGCAAGGTCTTCTTTCCCAGCTGGGAAGAAGGTAGTAGATGAAGTGTTGCTCTCACCAGATATAACAGCCTCGAGTGCCTGGAGAGACGTCTCTGGCTGTCCGGTAGGGAGCAAAACGGAAGGTGGTCGGCTCGAGTCGGACGACTCGGCTGTCGCAGCGGCATCGTCGGTGACCTTGCGCTGTTGGCGCTTGGCCTTTCCTTTGCGCTGAGGCTTGGGAGGTGGGTTGTCGGCAGGATCCTTAAGGAATTGCGCCGCTCTCAACCGGGTCACAGGGGGAGATGGGCTGCGGCTACCGGTCGGAGATGAAGAGGCCTGGAGAGGTGGAGGCCCTGAGGCAGGAGGGGGGACAAGGTTGCGACGGGACTCCTCAATGGAGGGGGTTGTCAGCAACCGAAGACTGTCATAAAAGTCCTCAAGTTGTCCCCGGACATGGCACTCGATATCGGCACGAAAGGATGCCGGATCTCGGCCGAGGCTGCGAGTACGGCGGCGTTCCGGCTGGGGACCGCCGCGGCGAGCGGTATGTTGCTCCATAGGAGCAAAAACCTGAAAAAACTGCAAGCGAGAAAAGCGGCCGAAACCGCAAATTAGTGCGCTACAAGCTCACCTTGATAGCAACGGTAGGACAGGAGTGTGGTCCGATGTGAACCAGGTGGGACGAAGAGTTGGTCCCAGCGGCAAGGCGGGACCATGCAGCCGGAAGCCCGGCACAACCCCGAAGGGGCCGGCGGCGGTGGTGCGCTTCCTCAGTGGACCACGGTGAAAATCCGAGTGGTGGACTTCTCGGTGATTATTCCACGTGGAAATCCACAGAGCGGGCACACAGGGGCCCCGCGGCACTCACACAGCACACGCGCAACGCGCCACAAGCACAGGGGAGGCTTCCGAGGCAGCGCGGCGCTGAGGAGCACGGCCGGGGAGCGAGCGGCGCGACGAGCGCGCGCGTACTCGTCGGAGCGAGCCGCGCACGCGTCCGAACGCGCCGAGAGCTGGAGGCGAAATGCGGCGACCACGGGAGCGCACGAAATCGAAGGGAGCGAGCGACGGAGGTCCGCTCTCGCTGAAGGTTCCGAGCGGCCGATAAATGAACAACCTTTTCTGAGCCCACCGAGTGCAGAGTTGAGGCGCGATTTGACTGTAAATGGTGAGCTCCCCCGCGGCCGGAGTCTAGCGGCGGCGCGCTCTCTCCGTGGCTCGCCCGGCGCGCTTCCGCAGACGGCGCCGAACTTGTGGGGGAACAACGCATTGTATGTAGTAAGCTGGCGAGCACCGGAGGCGCGGTGGGACTGTGCGGACATCTGTGCTGCACCTCGCGCATCAATGGCTTGCTCGTCGCCCGAGGGTACGTAGTACGTCTTCGGACGCGCGGCGCTGTCGAGGCAGCGCGTTCGTGTGCTTGTCCTACGGAGAGATATTCGCGGCCGACGAAGAGCGTGGCTTTTCAAGCACGTTTTCAATTAGGGCTCCCTACTCGTTTGGAAACCGCACGCGGTATTTTCTTCTGGAGAGTCGCATTCAGCGTACATGAGCTGCAATGCGCTGCGAATCAGCACGCATGTTTAGCAGTTTAGCTCGCCTCCGAGCCATGCCCGTAGGAGTTCGCGGTTTGTACTTTTATTTTCCTGTTATATATTTTGACGCCTGTCAAACCCCGGCAATAAAAAACGTCTGTCAAAGCCTCGTCATAAAAAAAATGTCTGTCAAAGCCTGGCAATAAAAAAAAGTCGCTCAAAGCCTGGCAATAACAAAAAGGCAAAGCGGCAAAGGCCGAGCGTAGATCTCACACCAAAAAATAAACCGAAGTATTCACACCATTTCTCGAAGCCTACGTCACCAGCAGCGACTGTTGCCAGATGCAAAAACATTTTCGGCCATTTTTCACAGCCGTCCTTACATCCAGCTCACAAAACAAGTTACACTATGCTGTTAACATCGAGGTCGCTTGCTAAAGTTGTTTAGAAGACTTGACATGAAAAACTGAGCATGTTACACAGTTAAGCACGCAGTATTCGGGCCAAAAGTTCATCTTAATCTCGTCCCCATATGCCACTTGCGCTGCTCCGAGTGGAGGAGGTATTCTCGAGGAGAACGTGTCGGAGGAAACGCCGAGGGACGTTCATGAATCCGAATCGGCCCTGGAGTGGAGTAGCGGCTGTATTCTCCGCTCCAACGAGTGGAGGTGGAGCGTCGAGTCGAGGCGCGTTTGTGAATACGGGCGTAAGAGAAGCTGTAGTGGAGAGCAACAGAGCAATTTCGACCACCTAGGGATCCTTACCATGCGCTGACACCGCACAGCACACGGACGCCTCTTCGTTTCGCCTCCATCGAACAGCAGCCGCCGCGGTCGGGTTCGAACCCGGCGGGGCTTGTGACATGATAAACAATGATTTAATGGCTGGCCTAGCGCGAGAGCTCCTCTCGCGCCACTGCCCAATTTCGCAACAATATTCCTGTGTAACGGCTTAATGAATAGGCGTCCTAATGTGCGTAGGTAACTGTTTTTGCGTCCTTCTCTGGAGGTTGCTCGCACAAGTATAGTCCCTTCCCGCATTCGTGAGAGATTGATTTGATTGATTTATAGGAACGGAAAGGCGCCGTAACTGTCTCACTTGGTTTTATGTGGACACCTCAACCGCGCCTTAAGGCAAGGGAGGAAGGTGGGAGTGAAAGTTTAAAGAGAGAAAGAGGAGCCGTAGTGTAGGGGTGCGGAGTAATTTCTGGGGATCTTTAACTTGCGCTGACATCGCAAAGCATACGACGCCTCTTCGTTTCGCCTCCATCGAAACGCAGCCGCCGAGGCCGGGCTCGTACCCAGGTACTCCGGCACAGTAGTCGGCGTCGTACGACAGCACCACCCCGGGGGGCTACGTGCGAGAGTCGTCCAAGCTGGGAGACAAGGTGTGCCGCGGACAGCTCTGATAGCGTGTTGTGAACCCCATGGGTCAGCAACCTTTTCGTAGATGTGCTGTGCGGGAGCCCAAAGGCAGCCTTGTAGGCCTGTCGGATTAAGCCTTCCACCTTTATTCTCTCCGCGAATTGCAGTTGCAGGTACGGGAGGGAGTAGACATTCCTACTCAGTAATAAAGCCTGTACTAATCGACAGAGATCTCTTTTACATTCCTTTTCCTTTGTTGGCGATCCGTCTGATGAGTCGTATAGTCTGATTGACTGCGGCCCTTAGTCGATTGTTTCGGTGCTTTAATGTCAAAGCATTTCTTTGCTATGTTCACGGATTTCTGTCCGCAGACCGTGTCCGCAGATCACGTCAGCAGGTCGTGTCCGCAGAACGCGTCCGCAAAATCGTGTCCGCCGCAGTTGTGAGAAGTGGTAGAGACTAATGATTGGTGTCAATCGATAGAGGGTGATGTAACGTGTCTGAAGAAATAATTAGACCAATAAGTTAATTAGGCAATTAGAATAACTTGTTCACAAAAAGGAAAGGCGCAGTATCTGCCACACTTGTTCTGTGGACACCTGAACCGCGTCGTAACGGAAGGGTAAAAGGAGCGAGTGAAAGTGCAGAGAGAAAGGGGTGCCGTAGTGGATATGCTGTCAAGGATGTGGCGTCACGCAACCGTAAGTAGAGCCGAAAAAGGTGACATAAAGGGATTGGCGCGCAATTAGAAGGTACCAAAGACTAAAATGGGGAAACAAGAAATGAATTAACCAACTACAAACAACCACAAGCCACTAATGGCAGCATCCGTGCATTCGCATTACTCCAATGCAGATTCTGCAGTACTCGTTTTTACACTTGTTCTGTATGTACATGCCCAGTATGCGCATGGTTTGGTCTCCCATACTGGATGGCCGCTCACGTATACATCCATGGAGTTTGGGGGACCTTGTTTTTTTTCTTCCGCGCGGCTTCATCCTGAAAACCAGCAGTTTAGATTTCGCGTGCGAGAATTCAAGGCCCGCTCGCGACGCGTAAGTATCGATTATGTGGAGTGCCTGCTGCAGCTTATCCTCTATTTGGGCGTAATTTCCCGTGTTTACCCACAGGTCCACATAGAAAGTGTGCTGCAGCCCCGGCAGGGCAGCGAGCTTGGGGGAGAGAGAGAGAAGAAACCTTTATTTAGCCGGATAGTTATATAGGGCCGAGTTATATTGTCCTACTAGATGGCCAGCAGGTCAAGCCTGTTAGCGATCTCGTAGGCGCACTTGGGGATCCGGTCTTGTATGCACGGGTCCGAGCTGCGCAGCAGGGACTCCCAGTCATCTGGATGCAGGATTTCTCCTAATTCTGGAGATGGGGGGTCCTCCTTGCATCCCCAGAGTATATGGTTGAGGGTAGCTCTTTCATCGCACAGTGTGCAGTCAGGAGAAAATTGGCTGGGGAAAATATATGAGAGAACTACCGGGTTTGGAAAGGAGTTTGTTTGGAGTCTCCTCCAGGTAATTTCGTGTTCTTTGCTTAGACGCTTGTGCGGGGGCGGAAACTTCCTTCGTTCAAGGTGGAAGTGGTGGGTTAAATCATGAAATGATATAAGATTATCCTTGACTGTCCCAAGAGCGGAGGTGGTCACCGCCCGGCCGACTAAACCTCGGGCTGTCTGGTGAGCCGCCTCGTTTCCAGGGTTGCCAGAATGTGCCGGTACCCAAATCAATTCAATGTCCTTATCTGGGAAGGGAATCTTGTTAAGAATATTTAGAGTAGATTGTGCAATTCTACCTCGGGCGAAATTGTGTATGGCAGTCTTGGAGTCGCTGATGATAATATCTGCCTCTGAATTTGTAACGGCTAAAGCGATGGCTGCCTCCTCAGCCATTGCGGATGTGCGTACACGGAGGGAGGCCGAGAAGGCTGTGGCGTGTGTTCCCGTAACCCCTGCCACTGCAAATGCTCTTTTTGGAACTGCATACTCAGCCGCATCAACGTAGATAACACCCGGTTGGTGCTTATGAGTCTTATGAAGAGCCAGAGCTCTGGCCATCCTCCTACCCTCGTGGTGTATAGGATGCATGTTTTTGGGCAGAGGCTTACGGGTGAGCCGCTTCCTGATTGGTGTGGGTAGATCTCTCGGTTCATCTATTTCTGGCTCTGAATTTGCGTCCAGTGCGCCGACGATGCTTCTGTCTGTTTTAGTTTTTGTCAGCCGCGCCATCTGTGTGGTGATGTGGGCCGCGCAAAGTTCCTCGAGTGTGTTGTGAATGCCGAGTTGAAGAAATATTTCTGTAGGTGTGTAATGAGGAAGCCCTTGTGCCACTTTGAATGCTTGTCTGATGAGGCACTCCAGCTTGGTCTTCTCTGCAGCATAGAGCTGTAGGTAGGGCACTGAGTAGGTGAAGCGACTGAGAACAAATGCCTGCACTAATCTACACAGGTCTTTCTCTCTCATGCCCCTTCTGTTGGCAATTCGTTTAATCAGACGGATTGTCTGATGGGTAGTGGTAGAAAGCCTGTTAATCGTCTCCGCATTCTTGCCATTACTCTGGATGAAGAGGCCCAACACCCTCAGTGTCTGGACTTCTGGTATGGGTTGTCCGTTAACCTTAACAGTAATGGTAATAGAATCTTGATGTGCTCGCAATCTTGATGTGCTCGCCTACCTCTCCCCTTACCTCGAATGACGAGGAGTTCAAATTTAGGCTGTGAGCAAGTGAGTCCTGCTTGTGCGGCGTAATTTTCTACCTGGTCAACTGCCAATTGCAGTTTCCTCGATATCGCCCTCGTTACCTTTAATGGTCCAGAGGGTGATATCATCAGCATAGAAGGTGTGGTGCAAATTTGGAATTTCGGCTAGCATACCCGGGAGGCGAATGAGTGCCAAATTGAAGAAAAATGGGGAAAGGACCGAGCCTTGCGGTGTACCTTGTGTTCCTAACGTTATTGGGGCGGATGTTATGTTTCCTAGTGTTATGACGCCTGTACGTTTAAACAAAAATGGTTTGATATAATTGTATGTTCTGATGCCTAGATTAATACTACTTAGATTTTCAAGGATGATTCTGTGTAAGACGTTGTCAAAGGCCTTGTTTAAGTCAAGGCCCAGGACGGCTCTGGTATGTTTGTTTGTGTCCCTGTCGATTATACCCCTTTTGAGACGAATCATAGCATCCTGGGTAGATAAGTTTGCCCTGAAACCAATCATTGTGTCCGGGAGGAGACCGTTGTCCTCAACGTAGTTCTGGAGCCTAGTAAGGATAATGTGCTCAAATAGGTTTCCCAGGCAAGAGGTCAGGGAGATGGGCCTCAAATGTTCTAGCGCTAGCTTTTTGTTTTGCCATGCTTAGGTATTAAAGTAATTTTGGCATGTTTCCAGCTTTGTGGGAGGGTGCCTGATTGCCAATGATGGTTAAGGAATTATGTTAGGGCAAGGATCGACTTAGGGTCCAGATTTCGGAGAACTTTATTGGTTATTCCGTCCGTTCCAGGTGCTGTGCTTGTGCGCAGTTGACCCAGCGCTTGCCAGACTTCTGCATCCTCGATGTGCCTGTCGAGGTACGCATTATCCAACCCAATGTAGTCTGGCAGCGGTCCATTGTCTGTGGTGTTTACATATCGTTGTTGGAGTTCATTAATGAGTGCGTCCTGTGTACCCGGATACTGGTGTACAAGTCGAACCAATTGGTCTTTTTGAGCCGATTTAGGGTTACTGGGGTCTAGAAGATGCCTAAGTAGGAGCCACGTCTTTTTGGTGCCTAGCTGTCCATTCATGCTATCGCAAATTTGGCCCCACTGTTGCTTTTCCAATTCAAGAGAGTGCTGCTCAATCTCCCTTTCTAAGTGAGCAATTTTTACACGTAGTGTCCTGTTGTTGCGCTGTGTTTTCCAGCGTCTAAGAAGGCTGGCATGCGCTTCCCACATGTGGAGTAATTTATTGTTCGTGGTATGTTGCTCTGCAGACGCAGGTTCCAATGAAGTGGCATGTTCTACATCTGAGGTAAGATCAGAGATCCATTTCTCCAGGTTCGAGATATCGGTTGGAGCGGTTTGCTCCCGAATTTTGCGAAATTTGTCCCAATCCGTAAGTTTGATGGTCGTTTTGGGGGGCTTGTTGGCTTGGATTTGGAAAGCGGTTGAGATAATATAATGATCACTGCCAAGTGGGACACCCGTGTTGAACCACCGAATATCGCCAATGTTTTTAGACAGCGTGAGATATGGAGATGTATCGATACTGACGCTATTACCTATTCTTGTGGCGATTTGCGCGTCATTGAGAAAAGAGAGGCCAAGATTTTGTGCTGCAATCCAAATTTTGGTTAATTTGGTACTGCATTTTCTGTATCCCCATGCGGTATGTTGGGCGTTAAAGTCACCGACGATTAGAAGTTGAGCTCTCCCTCCTGCTCTAACGACCTTCTGAAGGAGACCTGGGATCTCGGTGCCTTTGTCTTTGGGCGAGCTGTATACATTGAGGACAAAGCAGCTTATGTTTTCCTTACCCTGCGGAAGGATTTCGATGAGTGTATGAGGTACTGTTGTTCCGTCTATGTTGTGTTGTATCACTACCATATTTCTCTGAATGAGAGTTGCAGTGGCAGGGAGTCGCCCTCTGCGTTCATCAATCGGAGATTGGAAAACCTTATAGCCTGGTAATTTTACGATTGCGTTTGTTTCTTGTAGGGCAATAACATCTGGAGGTTTTTGGAGGGCTTGAATATGGAACTGCATGTTGGCTTTTTTGTTTCGATACCCCCTGCAGTTCCACTGCCATACCTCAATTTCCCGGCTTCGCGGAGCCATTTTGGTTAATGGTTGGAAATAATAGGCGGGGGGGGGGGGTGAATAACCTGTGCGGGTTGAATAACCTGTGCCGGGGGCGGGGTGTGGAGGGGTAGAATGGATTCTAATCGTTTCATGATTTGCGAATGGAAGTTTCAAAACATGATTTCAACTTTATCTTCAAGTTCTTTGACGTAATTGGCATCGACTTTTTGCATCGTTAAAGGATTAGATGGGAGGTCCTTGTCTGAAGGGGATTCCGCCATCTTTTTTTGCTTGGGGTTCCTTATCAGAGGTATCAGGGCGTTTGAGCGCATTGCTGCTGCCCGTAGTGTCCATGATTTGTTCGTCCATGGTCGTAGGACGCGGGTTACCGGTTGAGAATTTAGGCGGATTGGGGAATGAATTAGCAATGGTGGCCTGATTGGCTGCTATCCGCTGATCCATAGCATCTAGGCACTTATTTATGTTCCGAATAGCCTGAAGAATTTCATCCAAAGGGGAGCCAATTTTACCTTTTTCCTGCTTCCGGCTTTTATCCTGGGAGACCCCGGCACGCCAGCCCACCTGTTTATCCGGCTTGGTGTCTTCGCGTCCCTTGCTGTTACTGCTTCCTCGGGGTGTTGACTGCGACATTGCGCGAAAGATGGAAATGATCTGGAACGATTACGGGTGCTGTACTGCTCTCCTTGTCCACTGTTGTTGTTTTGACGTTGCCTTGGTCTTCACTCACGTCGTTGTCCGACCTTGGAATTCGGGTTCTTCGGCGCTGAGGGCTTGACTTGATCCACATAGCGGTACTTGCAGTTCTTGCTCCCTGTTGCATGAGCGCCCCCACACACGATGCACTTAGGAGTGCACTGGAGGGGCTGGCCAGGGCTCGGGGGCGGGTGTTGTTCACCACAGCTATGACACAGCTGCTGCGGTGGCTTGCTGCAGACGCCAGCGTGATGCCCCATTGTGCGGCAATTCAGGCATGTTTCGACTTGTTCTCGGAATTTATAGCAGTAGAACAATGATGAACCGTAGTAAAGTTCATAGGGCACATGCGTTCCGGCGAATGTAATTAAAACTGAACGAGCTTTGCCAATTTTTCGTGCAGAAATTATTGGCAAGTCCGGGTTGCGACTTGCTACAGCGTCCAGTACTTCATTGGGCGTCTCTTCCGGGTGGTAGGCTCCGTAGATAATGCCTCTCGACGACTCGTCGGGTGACGGAACATATGCCATAGTTGGAAATTCCTTGCCATCCAGTTTGACGGGCTGCAAGCGGCGATAGCTTCTCATGCGGTTGGGATCCTTGGTGGCGACAGTGATCGTGTTGTAAGGGTTCACTCGAACACAATCTTCCTTCAACGCCAATATAGGGTCGAGATTCACTGATGCGGCGATTGCCTGGTGGACTGCCCGGGGGCTCTAAGCCTGAAGCTCGAAGCCTCTTGGCCTCACGACTACATTGTGGTAGTCTGCCGGAAGGCAGGGAAGAGCTGCCCTGCGAGGGCGAAGAGGTGGCTTGCTGCCAGCGGAGGGAATTTCGGACTCGCCTTTGGCCACGTTGACTTCCGACGGGTCCATCTCGGCATCTCTGCTTCCCACGTTCCGGCCGCGGGCGGATTTCCTGCGTCCAATGTGGCTCTATTTCTCATGGTGTCCCAGAACTCGTTCCCAGCCCTCTTCCGAGAGCTGTTCCGGTGAAATATCTTCACCGTCGACGGGGTACTCCATCCTTCGTGGCTGAACGAGCGTGCGTGGAGCCGCCGCTACGCGTCGGGGGACGCTAGGCTTAACACAACCTAGCGTTCCAGTGCACTTGGCGATTCAAAAGTCCACTAGACTGGTCGGTGGATGACCACCTGCATACAAATCGGCTTCGGCAGGTCCGGGAGCACTGTCCAATAACCCTCCGGCAGGTGAACAGCTGCCTACGTGGTGCGAGCGGGCGCGAAGAGCGGAGTGCATGAAAACACGTCCGTCCTCTACGGCAGCGGGGCACTTTTTCTCGGAATCGTAATGAGAGCAATATTAATGAGGAAAGGGGAGAGCACCGAGCCGTGTGGTGTGCCTAGGCTTTCTAGAAGAATGCGATCCGATTTAAGACTACCTGAAGTGAGCTCTGCTGTCCGCTCGGACAGGAATGATCGGACAAGTCATGCTTTCGAGAGCGAGAGTTAAAATTATTAGTACACTTTGTCTCCACCTGGAAACGAATCTCCATCCCGTGGATCCTTAGCCAAGTGCGTAACAACTGCGCCATGCCCCGGATCATGAACCACTCTTCATAATTGCCCTTGTCTACCGTGCAAAATCATAGCGGGATTCCGTAAGTGATAGATACGGCGCCTTTCCTTTCTGTAAGCGAGTTATTGAGCGCCGGTGAACATTGACGCCTTCAATGAAATGCTGGTTGTGTTCGACCAGGGGCGCGCGATGTACCGTCACGACCGGTCATGACGTCACCAGGCAATTCACGCGTATACGAAGCTGACCACGCCGGGCGTCCGATCCAGGCATAGGTGCGGCGCCTTTCATTTGCCGCTTTCTCGAACGCCACACCGCACACCATGTAGAACTGGTTGGTTGCACAACTTTTATTCCCACCGGAAATGGACGTCCTCTTCTCCGCCCCCGGCACGCGTGCCGGGGAAGACGGGGAGTCGTGAACCCGCGGATTAGAAGCTGGCAGGAAGCCCTTGGCTTGTTGCGGCCTCTTCCGCCAGATGGACGGTGCGGTGCTGGATCGCAGGGTACGCGCTTCGCAGCAGGGTATCCCAGGCTACTCTACTTGTAATATTTTGTCCTATCCCTGGAGATTGTGGGCACTCCCAAATTATGTGGTCGAAAGTCCCTCTCGCCCCACATTGCTCGCGCAGATCATTGTCTCTAAGGTCTGGTAGCGCGTGAAACGCCCAGACCGGGTTCATGGACGTACTAGTTTGTAGCCGCTTCCACGCGGCAGCTTCTAAATTACTTAGGTTAACATCTGGCGGGGGTACCAGTCTACGTCCTAATTCATAATGGTCGATGATTTCCCCGTAATTTTGCAGACGCTCGTCGTATGTCCAGTGTTCGGGGGGCTCGACTCGTTACCAGGGACGGCAGCGTTAGCGGGTGTCCAAATTAACTGAATTTTTCTATTCAGTGTTCTTTGGGCGAGAATTTTGCCCGCCTCCCGCGATATCCTCCCCTTTCTAAAATTTTGAATGGCAGGTTTTCTGTCGCTAATTATGAACTTGGCTTCCGTTCCTACGGACGCTAGCGCTATCGCAACTTCCTCCGCAGTCTCCATATTGCGGCTTCTGATGGCTACAGCGGATACCGGCGCCCCTCGGCCATCGACTACCGAAGCTACCGCCGCACCTGTTCTGCCAATTGCCGCATCAACATAGACTACTTCTTCCGCTCCCATGTTCTTGAACCGTCGCTCTAGAGCTTCGGATCGTTTGGCCCTTCTTTCGACATTAAATTCTGGATGCATATTTCTAAGGAAAGGGGGGGCTACCAGGGCGTTCCTGCTTTCCCTATTTATTGTGACTTTTTTTGAACTCCTCTGTCTGGGGTGAGGCCTACTTTTGCAAGGATTGCCCTGCCCGTCTCGGTCGTGCTTAGCCTCTCTAATTGGGCGACTCGCACTGCCTCCGCCAATTCTGCCCCCGTGCTATGCACCCTGAGTTCGATCAATCGTTGGCTCGAGGTACCCATGAAGATTCCTAGCGCCTTCTTAACGCATCTTCGAATCAGGCAGTCTAACTTCTCTTTTTCGCCGGCCTTGATGTCCAGGTAGGGCGTGGCGTAACTGATTCTGCTTATTACGCACGCCTGGAATCGTTGTAGTAAATTTCTCTCCTTGAGGCCTCTTCCTTTAGTGGCGACCCTCGTCAAGAGCCCGAGGGTTTGCATCGCGTAACTTTATAATTTTGTCAGGACCTCTCTGTTATGGCCGTCAGATTGGATGACCATCCCCAGAATTCTGATCTGATCTACTTTTGGCACCGGATTGCCTTCCATTGAATATGAAACTCCCTGCTATTCTTGCAGCGGAGGTACTTTGGGTTACATCATCTCTTAAACGATTAAAAAACAAAACAAAACGAGACTTCAGAGCGGCAAAGTCTACTAACACCCCACGTGCATGGCAGAAGTATCATTCTACATTAAAACTCTTTCGCTCGCTCCTCGTAAAGTCTAAACGATTATTCTTTTCATCGACACTACCTTTAGTAATCCGCAACAACCCTAAACAGTTTTGGAGGATTATTAACCCAAAACGTTCAAATACACGCGTCTTCTTAACTAACGAGTCAGGCATTCCTTTATCTGATGGCGACATTGCTGAGGCCCTCAATCGTACTTTCAGTGCGGTTTTCACTCGAGAGACTAACGCAAACCTCCCTTCCTTTCCCATTTTAACTCATCCGAACATGACGGACATCACATTTACACCTCATGGCATAGCAAAAATTATCGACTCTTTGAAGCTCACATCATCGTCAGGAGTTGACGGCATCAACACAAAGGTTTTGAAGAACACCAAGCATATAACTAGCATAATCCTAACACACATTTTTCAGCAGTCTTTATCATCTGGCACAGTCCCTCAAGACTGGAAAGTGGGCAAGATCGTTCCAGTTCCTAAGAAGGGCTCAGGTAACACTTTTCGCCCCGTTTCTCTCACAAGCGTATGTTCTAAAATCATGGAACACGTTATTTACTCACATGTCAACTCCTTCAAATTTTTCCATCCCAATCAGCACGGTTTTCAGAAAGGCCTTTCTTATGACACGCAACTTGCATTGTTTTTAAACGACATTAGTTCCAACTTAGACCTTAATATTCCTACTGATGCACTCTTCTTAGATTTCAAAAAAGCATTTGATAAGGTTCCCCACAAGCGACTATTACTAAAACTGTCAAGAATGAACTTAAATGCATCTGCATTTAATTGGCTTGAAGATTTCCTTACTAACCGCTCCCAGTTTCTTCTCGCTAACGATTACGCTTCCAGCTTCACCCCTGTTCTCTCCGGTGTACCCCAAGGTACCGCACTTGGTCCTCTTCTTTTCCTTATTTATATTAATGACCTACCCAACTCCATCTCTTCTAATATCCACTTTTTTGCCGATGACTATGTCATTTACCGTCCCATACATAACCCTACTGACAATTTGGCTCTTCAGGCCGATCTGGAAAAAGTCGAGGAATGGTGTCGAAATTGGTTAATGACCCTAAATGTTAACAAAACGGCCTTAATTACCTTCCACAGACGCCAACACTATTCTTCGTACAACTACTTACTAAACGGAACTACTA
>JAJIZL010018586.1:0-10189 GCA_023969395.1 Amblyomma maculatum | reverse complement strand
GGATATGGTTTTTAATTTGTCGTCAGGTGGCGTTGCTCAGAAGAATCACGCCAGAGCGTCGTGTGCTCGAGTGCTCCTACGGGATACGGTTTGGTAATAAACGGCCCGGAACTGTCTTTGGCGTTACTTGTGGAGAGAAAATTAGGCCAAATGAAGATAGTCGCGCACACGTTTTGCCGAGCTTATTTTATTATGAGATAGGCTCCTATACTAAAGCGGCGACGGAAGACAAACCTTTATTAGTCACTTTTCCGAAGTGCCGTCTGGTGAAACCAACTAGGGCTAGCGGCTGAGTATGGCAGGCAGAGAGCAGCGCAGTTCATCGCCTGGCGCGCCCGCAGGAGGCACCGTTGCCGAATGCACCGCATTTGTGCAGGCATGCTACTGTTGCACGAGTATATCAGCAGTTGTGATAACATTTGTCTATTCTGCAACAAAACCAAAGATTGCTACATTGCCTCATTGCTGCGCCGCTGGCCACCTCGGGTCTCGGCTACGGCGACCGACTACAACGCCGTCCGCCGACCATTGCCGTGCCGTCAGCAGCAGCCTTCACAAATTTTAGTGAATGACTGCCATGAAGCATAATTTTAGCTACAGTGAGCCGTCTGGCTGTCCGCGCTTTAGAGCTGTTAAAATGCTACGGGTGCAATAGAACTGCCAAAATGAGCTGGCTAGCAGCATCGTTTCTTGCGCCAGAAAACTGTGCAGTGATGTCCCAAATACTTGAATATGGTTTTTGCAGTGAACCTGGGTCACAGTCAATGCGCTAGTGATGGGTCCCGAATGCACACGCGAGGATTTCCACAAATTTTAGAAAATATGTAAAAAATTTTCTATTCCTCCCTTTAGTCTAATACTTGACTACAAGGTCTTCAAGCACAAAGGAAGCGCGTGAGAAACTTTGCACAACCTTATAATTTGGTGTCTCTACCTCTTTAAGTGCTCCGGTATAACTAATTTAATTAGGAGAAACAGAACAGTAATCCGGAATGACACAAAGGTTAAAAACATTGACCACGTCCTCGCCGAACTCATGCCAAGCAAGGACAAAAGGAAGCCTTTTTATCTTTAATGTATACAGCACTCCGCGGTAGAGAAATACCAAATTCGGCATACTTTTCTAAAATACTCAAAATCGCCAACAAACAAGCGCCGATCGTAGTAGACGTCTTTAACGCTCCACACCCAGCGTGGGGCTGCAGTCGAGAAGATATAAAGGGCAGGGTGTTCTGGCAAGACGTGCAACAGGTATGTCTAACGCTGCTAACGAATCCACAGGATCGACTCCGAAGCAGAAAAGGGATGAAAAACATACACATATCCGGCTTTGACCTTTCCCTGCCATGAAAAATACGCCACATATGGTGAAACACACACAACCTAGGCAGTGACCACTACATCGTCGAAACAGTGGTGGAATGAGGACCGCGAAAAAGCAAAAGCAGTGGAGTGGGTGGGTGGGAAACCTACAGGGAGCTCATAAGCTAAACCGGAAGCGGAGAAATTACAAATATTATAGAAGAGTGGTCAACAGCACTTCGTGCAAATGTTGAAGAAACAACCACAGAGGTACCCGAAGAAGCAGGTGTGGAGGTGGTAGACAGCCGTTTACTGCACTTACGGCAAGCCACAAGGGGATTGGAGAAGATTAAGCAACAAAGATGGAACAGCATCGTACGCCACAGCCTGGCGCGACTCAACACCTGAGTTATGCAGAAAACTTGAAAATATACATGCAATAGCATGGAAAGATAAATAAGACTGGCGAAAACCTAGCAGGTACTACACTACTTCTTGTAGCCGGAAGGTTGCAAATCAGCGCATAAACAAAACATCCAAAAGATTGTCCAATTTTAAGATGGGACGGAAAAGGAAGTCCTTTAAGAAATACAGGCACTCGGTGTGGAAACTCCTATCTCTGATGTACTCCCAAACTACCACGGACCACCAAACGAGGGCCTGGATAGACCCATAGGAGAAAAAGCCATCACGGGTAAACTTGCCCGCCTTGAAAAACGTCATTACCGGGGCCAGATAGTCCGCAAGAATTTGTTGCGAAATCCGGACGATGCCTCAACCGCTGCCCTCGCAAGATACATGCAAAGTTGAAGGCAACGACGACGACTTCCGATTATCTGTAAGACAGCGCAAATTGCCATGGTCCCCAAACCTGGCAGAATCATACAGACTGAAAATCTACGACCAATTTATTTGACATCGTGCGTGGGGAAACTCATGGAACACTTTTCCAGACAAGACTAAACAGACACGCACTCTACCCCAACACTGTGATTGACTTCAGACCTCGTCAGACCCAGCACATTATGTTGCAAATCCAGCACCAGATCATCGAAGCGCATACTAAAGACAGCCGAGTTAATCTGGGCCTGGACTTATCAAAGGCATTCGATAATGTCAAACACTAACAATTCCTGAAAACCTAAACAAACTCGGCGTAGCTGAAACAAAACTGCTTAAGCTACTTTCTCTCAAAGCAAGCAGCAACCATCCAAATTGGAGAACCCAAGCTGGACAAACTTAAGCTAGGCAGCAGACGAACATCCCAGAACTCAGTCCTTTCACCACTACTTTTCAATGTTGCACTGATCAAGCGTCCATCAAAACTAGAAGAAATTGAGGGCCTGAACCAAAGCCTGTACGCGGACAACAGCACACTCTGGACCACGGCAGGTCATCATCATCATCATCATCAGCCTGACGATACTGGGCGAAGGCCTCTCCCATATTTCTCCAATTACCCCGGCAATGTGCTAGCTGCATCCACTTGACCCCTGCGAACTTCTTAACCTCATCCGCCCACCTAACTTTCTGCCGCCACCTGCTACGCTTCCCTTCCCTTGGAATCCAGTTTGTTACCAGCGACCATCGGTTATCCTCTCTTCGCACTACATGTCCTGCCCATGCCCATTTCCTCTTCTTAATATTCCCTACAATGTCAGTAACTTAGGTTATTTCTCTCAACCACTTTGCACGCTTCCTGTCTCTTAGTGTTACCCCTACCATTTTTCGTTCCATAGCCCTCTGCGTTGTGCTCAACTTCATACAACCCTCTTGGTTAGCCTCCATGTTTCAGTCCCATAGGTCAGTACAGGTAAAATGCAACTGTTGTATTCTTTCCTTTTGAGCGATACCGCTAATCTGCTAGTCATAACCTGCGAGTGCTTGCCAAATGCGCTCGATCCCAATCTCGGGAGGTAGTGATAGACAAAGTGAAGGCACCTTTCTGGCAGCTGTGAACACGATTTCCGAATATGTCAACCCCTAGAGTCCTCAAATGCTCTCCCGAAAAGTCAACGCAGCAGAGTGGACAAACAACCGAGAGTCAAAATGTTGGTTTGTTTGGTTTGCGGGGTTTAACGTCCCAAAGCGACTCAGGCTATGAGAGATGCCGTAGTAGGCAGATGGAGTACCCATCCCCAAAGTGGAAAAGACCCTAGAAATGTGGCTACAGGAAAGTATTCGTCACGGAGAAGCTATAAAGAAACCGAATGGCTGCGTTTAACAAATGATGCGTTTAATTAAAGCGGCGCTAATCGCACGTCGAGCATGAGGGAAGCCAACCGCCTAAACCTTGTACAGGCGCTTCTCATCAGCACGATCACCTACGCAATCCAGTACTTACACCTAACCAACTTCGAGAAGGCTAAGATAGAGGCGATCATCATTAAGATTCATACAAACGACCCTTGGTATCCCCATCAATACGTCTACGAACCAGCTAATGAAGCTGGGGTGCAAACACGCTGGCAGAAGTGATAGCGGCAAACCAAATCACCCAATACTAAAGACTAGCAAAGACCCGGATGAGGAGCATACTACTAAGACTAGGTATTCGATATGAAAGCCAGTGGACCAGAAGACATGTTCCAATGGAAGTCGGAAAGCGACTAAAAATTCCCCGGTGCCGCGGAACATGCATTCAGAGCATCACCAGGAACGAAGGAAGGGCGAAAACGCAACAGAAGGAAGAAAGGAAGGAATACAGGATAAGAAAGGCGGGACGAGGTCTATGCCAATGCTGACGAGTATGAGGACATACATGTTAGGGTTGCAGTAGTGTCAGATGATGAACGTAAACTAAGAAAAAGTGGCTCGGTCAGGACGAGCTTAGCTGACACGGCTAAACAGGTGGTCATTGTCCTTGCGATAGCAGGGACAATGGCTACTAAAACTAGTTATTAGAAAACAGCAATATGCAATTATCGGAACTATGTCAGGATAAAAGAACAATTCGGCTAATATGGCACCAGCTCACTCCCAGGTTCAGGGCAATGGGGGAGCTCACAAACTTGCCCGCGGTCCCCCTTCCGGGTAGGCTGTGATCCTCAATACACTCTGAGCAGCGACAAGCTCGTCATCTATAAAGAGGTTGCTAAGCACGATCGGATCAAAGGGGTAGAATACCCACCGGCAGATAGGTACTAAATAAGAACCAAGAATGCATCTGAACCGCTTACAAGCAAGGACTTTTCCGAATCCAGCTACCATTAGCCAGTGCTACCCGGAACAATTCTCCGATAGACGCAAACACTGTCAGTATTAGGCGGATCTGGCACATAAGATTTAGACATTTCTATAAGCCGAAAATGTAACTCAACAGACAAAGACCGAAAAAGTTTGGCAGCCTCTACTGTTGTTGCCACCCGGACACTCAGGTAGGAGTAATTCGACTGGCCGAACACACCACGTCGTGCAAGCACTTCAAGCCGCCGTGTATGCAAATAGGTTGACACTTATCATGTGCCAGTTATAGATTAAAGTTTTACCGCCACCGCTCAGATCACAAATACAAAGCAATAATTGCAGCAACAACTGACAGACCCAGAATTGCAAGAGCGTAAGCTTTTCAACGATTCAATCGCTCAGCTTCTGGACCGCAGCATCCGGGTTCGATCGCGACCATGACGGTGGCATTTAGATGGTGGAAAAACGTAAAGGCGTCCGTGTGCTCTGCGATTTCAGTACACGTTAAATGTCCGAATGTCTGATGAGGCCGTGATGAAGTTTTGTGAGGGTTTGGTTCTGAATGTATGTGATGATTTTTAAGATGTCAAGATGGCCGATATTAGTCCGGGAAGCAGTCTACTGGCGGAAACTGCAAGCTGGAACAATCCCTAATTTACACATCTTAAGCAAAAGGTTCCCAAACTAACAGGGAGGTTTGCCCATGATGCGGTGCTATACCTACGCTATATCACATCACTTGTGAATGCTGTAGAAACAAAATTTTCCACAAACTAGAAAATGTGAGTGCGGAACACTAGGAGAGTGTGCTGTCCAGCGGCAACCCAATCCTCCAAAGAGGAATAGTCATCCATGCCAAGCGAGCAGCAAAACTCAGTAGCGCCCTGGAAAATGATGCAAACCCTTTGAGACGGAGCCAGAGCCATCGACAAAAAGAAGTTAGTAGAGCAATAAAGTTTATCCTAGTCTATCATATTCCGGAGCAATCCACTACGGCAGCCCTTTTTCACTTTCTTTGACTCCCACCTCCCTCCCTTCCCTTAAGGAGCTGTTCAGGCGTCCACCAAGAAGTGTGACATATACGTACGCCTTTCCCTTCCTCTAAGTCAATTTACTAATTTATCCCCAGTGGCCCCCGGATGGTACGCCCTCGTATGGTTTCATTGACCAGAGATCGTCGGTAGGACTCCCTCACACAGTTTAAAGCTCGACACGACAGGCATTTTGTGTGCTTTACCTAACGGACCATTTAACAGCGGTCCGATCCTTGGGGACCACCGAGTAGACCAAAATTTTGATCCAACTGTCCCTTTCCCGCCTCCCCTCCGCCCCCTTGATTCAAAATCTTGACCTGGTGGTGGTGGAACCACTTTTTATGTATATATAGAGGTACAGTCGCCAGGTGGAATGGTTAGACAGGCACACTACTGACGTTTGCCGCAGGCCGGACACGCTGCGTTAAGGCCTTTTGGGCCTCGAGGGTGCAGCAGCCGGACAGGGTCGCCTCCCAGTTCTTTCGGGTGGGGTTGGGAATAGGTGGCAGCAAAGGGTTCTTCTGGTAGGCTCACACCACGTGGTAGGCGTCAGACATCTTTCCACAGTGCGAGCACCGCCTGTCAAATTGGGGATCAAAATGTTTAACAGTTGCTGGGCACAGCATTGTATTGGTAAGCAGGCACAAGAGCACCCGCTCGTTAGCCTTCCCCAGCCCTCTGCACGAGGTGGAGAGAGCGTGGTGCGTGGATCAGTGATATCAATACCAAAGCCTTTAATGCTTCATCGCTGTCGAAAGAAGGTTGCCGACAGTGTTGTCAGCACAAGGTGGTCAACACAGAATGTTGTCGACAGAGTGTTGTCAGCAGAAGGTGGCTTTCAGAGTTGTCACGCTTTCGAGAGTGACAGTTAAGAATAAATTAATAAACCTTGTCTCCACCGGAATCTAGCCTCCATCCTTCGGATCCCCAGCCCAGCACTTTACCAATTGCCCCACACCCCGCATCGTGAAACGCTCTTCATAATACCCTTTGTCTACCGTGAGGATGATAGCGGGATTCCGCAAGTGATAGATACTGACCTTTCCTATAAACGAATTATAAAGCGCCGGTGAACTTTGATGCCTTCAAATAAATGCTTGTTGTCTTCGACAACGGTAGCGCGATGTACCATCACGACATGTATATGACGTGAACAGGAGATTCATGCATTCCCCCCTTCCTCGTAACATGCGTGCAATATTCAACACAGAGAGGAGGGAGAAGAGAGCGGAAGCACTAATCAGACGCTTCGATTCGATACACAGCAAGTTGTTTGCCTACGTGGACGCGGCAAGTGGCAAAACGGGGGCTGCGGTCGCCTCGTCGACGGCCGAGGTGCCCCTGTATCAGCCGCCGCCATTAGAAGCCGCAACATCAAAACGGCTGAAGAAGTTGCAATAGCGCTCGCTTGCGTCAGAACGCAAGCCAATTTCATAATCAGCGATAGCAAGACGGCTATTTGGAATTTTGGAAAGGGTAGGGTCTCGACGGAAGCGGCAAGGATTCTGGCCAGTAGATGACTAAACAGAAAAATTCGCCTAATTTGGACACCTGCACACACGTCCGCTCCTGGCAACGAAGCGGCCCATGAGTTAGCCCGAGCTCTCTACTTCCTGGTAACTGTGGAGCCGCCCGATTGCCGGAACATGAACGAGCGTCTGTAAAGTTATGCGGAGATTCTTCAAAATTACAGGTTAACCAGAAAACTGGTGCCTCCCCCAGATAAAAGTCTAAACAATAGGGAGGCAGTCGCATTGCGGCGCCTGCAAGCTGGGTAGTTTGTGAACCCGGTCTGGGCATATTATATTCAGATGGACGATAGAACAAACGATAAATGCAAACACTGTAGGGAGAGAGGGACCCTCGACCATATAATCTGGGAATGTGCTAGCTTCCCAAGGGCTAAGAGAAATATAAATTCTAGAGAAGCCTTGGAAGCCCTGCTGCGGAGCGAGGACCCTGCTCCACAGCAAAAAGCCATCCGCCGGGCGGAAGAAGTCGCGAAGAGCCAAGACCTCTTTGCCTGCTTCTGATCGCGGAGGTCTTGGCTCCCGTCTCTTAGGCCTACGTCCCAGGGGCGGGGATGGGGTCCTCCTTATCCAGTGGAAAAATAAAGTTGTTATCACATCATATGCATATAAGAAGGCGTGTCTGAATTTTGCCAATCGTATCCCCCAATTGAGTGTTTGAATTTGTTGGGTCAAGCAGCTGCCGGTGCATGCCCCACGTCTTGGACAGATTCATGCCTCCGTCCATCAAGGAGACGACGCGGCGTTTATGAATAATTTAGTAAAAATGTACTTTGCGGCCCAGCGTTTCCCCTGCCGAGCTACGGTAGGGGGTCCAACGAGGCGCTTGACGGAGGCAGAGGTGAGGGCAGAAGTGGTAAGACTGAAAACTGAACCTGCCTCGGGCTCCAACGTGAACCCCAATAAAATGCTAAGCAATCTGGCCGATGACCCTATAAGTCTTCTAGCGGAATTCGTTGGAAAAGTGTGGGAGACGAGCCAGATGAATGAAAAATGGCCAACATAATACTAATATTCAGACCGGGCAAACCCCCGCAATTAAAACAATTGGAGACACATTTTGCTAACCTCATGCGTAGGGAAGTTGGAGCACGTAGTCCGGACGAGATTAACGTGCTTCATGGAGCAAAACGACCTGTGGCCGCACGAGATGGTCGGTTCTCGACCACACTTGTACACGCAGGATGTAATGTTCGTACTAAAACATATCATAGACCACGATTGAAAAACGCCAAAGTGATCCTGGGCCTAGACCTCACCAGGACCTTCGACAATGTCAGACACGAGGCTATCCTCGAAGGGCTCTAAGCGCTCGGGGTAGAGGAGAGAACATACAACTACATAAAACACTTCTTATCGGGCAGAAAAGCCTGCATGATGTTTCAAAATTTAGAATCTCCTACAATAGAGTTAGGAAGCAAAGGCACGCTACGGGGCTCAGTGCTATCGCCTTTCCTATTCAACGTGGCGACGAGAGGCCTCCCGGGTAAACTTAATCAAATCAAGGGGCTACATTTTAGCGTGTATGCGGACGATATCAACCTCTCGATTAACCAGGAGATCGATGTGAGTAGGGAGTAATTCCTGTAGGCAGCGACTGACACCATTGTCTATTACGCAGCTGAAAGGGGACTGCCGTGCTCCCCGAAAAAATTGGAGTTTGTATATAACCCAAAGTACCTCCGCTTCAAGAATAGCGGGACATTTCATATCCAGGTAGAGGGCAACCCGGTACAAGAAGTAGATCAGATCAGCATTCTGTGGACAGTCACCAATCTCACGGCCATAATGGACAAGTCCTAAAGAAATTAGAAAGTTACGCAACGCAACAACTTGGGCTCTCGCGGAGGGTCGCCACTAAAGGAAGAAGATTCAAGGAGAGAATCGTACTAAAGCTAATCCACACATGCGTAATAAACAGAATCAGTTAAGCCACGCCCTGCCTGGACATCACGTCCAAGAAAAAGGAGCAATTAGACTCCCTGATCCAAACATACGTTAAGAAGGCGCTAGGGCTGCCCATGAGTACCTCGAGCGAATGACTGCTCGAACTCGGGGTGCGCAACAAGTGGACAGAATTGACGGGGGCAGTGCGAGTCTCCCAGTCAGAGAGACTAAGCAGGACCAAGACGGGCAGGGTGATCCTTGCAAATGTAGGACTCAACCCAGACAGAGGTATTCAAAAACGTCACAATTAGTAGGGAAAGCAGGAACGCCTTGGTAACCGCCCCCCCCCCCTTCTCTAGAAACATGCATCCAGAATTTTAATGTCGAAAGAAGGACCAAACGAGCCAAAGCTCTAGAGCGACGGTTCAAGAATATGGGAGCGAACGAAATAGTCTATGTTGATGCGGCAAGTGGCAGAACAGGTTCGGCGGTAGCCTAGGTAGCCGATGGCCGAGGGGCGCCGGTATCCGCGGCTGCCATCAGAGGCCGCAACATAAAGACTGCGGAGGAAGTTCCGATAGCGCTAGCTTGCGTAGGAACGAAACCCAAGTTCATATTAACGACGGAAAAACTGCCATCCGAAATTTTGGAAAGGGGAGGATATCGCCGGAGGCAGCCAAAATCCTCACCCAAAGAATGCTTAATGAGAAACTTCAGTTCATTTGGACACCCGCTCACTCTACCGCCCCTGATAACGAGGCGACTCACGAGATGGCCCGAGCTCTTTACTTCCGATTAGCCGTCGAGCCCCTCGAACACTGGACATACGACAAGCGTCTGCAAAATTACGGGGAAATGATCGATCATTATAAATTAGGACGTAGGCTAGTACACCCGCCAGATGTTGCCCTAAAAATAGACAATCTGTCGCGAAGAGGCGACTAAAAACTAAGACCTTCATGAACCCGGTCGGGGCGTTTGACGCGCTACCAGACGTTATGGACAATGATCAGTGCAAGCACTGTGGGGCGAGAGGGACCCTCGACCACATAGTTTGGTGCCCAGAATCTCCTGGGATAGGACAAAATATAAGAAGTAGAGAAGCCTAAGATACCCTGCTGCGAAGCGCGGACCCTGCGATCCAGCTAGGCACCGTCCATCTAGCGGGAGAGGCCGCTTCAAGCCAAGCGTTGCCTGCGAGCCTCTAATCCGCGGGGGCAGGAATCTCCGTTTTCCCCGGCACGCGTGCGG
>JAJIZL010018585.1:647408-659022 GCA_023969395.1 Amblyomma maculatum | reverse complement strand
ATAAATAAATAAATAAATAAATAAATAAATAAATAAATAAATAAATAAATAAATAAATAAATAAATAAATAAATAAATAAATAAATAAATAAATAAATAACATAGTATTAATTATGGGCTGGCTGAGCGTAAGAACGCGGGGTAGATATCAACTGTTGAGACACGGATTATACCTTAAACGTAAGTTGCTGTAATAAACGTCATGTTCGTCTTTATCACTGTAATGTTTTAGTTCAGTTCAGGACGTTTCTTTGTTAATGTACGTTTTCTTGTGCGTTTCTCAGTAATATTACTGCATTACAGCGAGCTAAAGAACCAGAAGGGATGACAGATGACGGTGATATGATTTAATGACTAATGGCCTGGTGATTGACCGAAAAACTTTATTACAGGATAAGGAAGGGGCATGTATGGTGGGGTTCCTATAGTCCAGGACTCCACCGGCTGCGGCAGCTTTCCGTGCTCATGTTACAAAGGCGAGCTCTTCTGGCCGCGTCATCTTTACAATTTATTGTGTTCTAGTCCATCACAATATCATTATCGATTGGTGGATGGAGAGTTTATAAATATTATTATTACTACATGTTATACAATCATTGCAGAAATTGTTTATGGCATGAGGCAAAACGTTTTTTATTATGTATCTTTTAGTGGTTAACGGCATGATATGCTGGCCGTGTTTGTTTGCGGACGAAAATTTCGAAGTACCGCGGCGCGCATTGCTTCACGCGCTGGGGGCAACTCAATCAAATGCCGATATCGTGGCCGGAAGAGGTTGCATGTACTGCTTTGCATATACAACCGCCTTTAATTTAAAGGACAGGATTTCTTCAATACTCCTTCCTCGAAAAGTTGTTCAATATGCACGCAGGAAATATAAAACGCAGTTACGTTGGCATACTATTCAGACGCTTCAAACCTTTCCGCCCGACCGAATGACGAGCACGGAAGGTGAACATACTATTGTTAAGGGAAATTTTATTGGCTATGTGACATGTGACAAGCCGCGAAGAAAAGACTGGGGCCGTTTGAGTCATTTAACTGTATAACTACTTGCTAAAATATTCCGTGGACGTTTACGATACGCCATGATGCAGAATTTGAGTGCAGCTATTTAAGCATTTTGAGACATATTGAGGCTGAGAATTTGAGAGATATTTAATTGTGTATATGTGTAGTTACAAAGCACTCTTTATTTTTCTCACGAGCCAAGGATAATTTCTCAGAATAAGAGAAGAGGGAGCCACGAGCTCTGCGCCACTCGCTCATGGCTCTTTCTTCTCTCCTGTGAAATTCGCTTTGTCTCGTGGCTCTCTTTCGCTTGCACCAACGACAATGGCGACGCACCTGAACTGCCAGCACTGTGCGATGTCAGCGCACGTTAAAGATCCCCAGGTGGTCGAAATTACTTCGTAGCCCTCCACTACGGCTCCTGTTTCTCTCTTTCCACTTTAACTCCCACCTTCCTCCCTTCCCTTACGGCGCGGTTCAGGCGTCCACAGAAAACAAGTGAGACAGTTACGGCGCCTTTCCCTTCCTATAAATAAATAAATAAATCCTGAACGGGGTGGTGCAGTGGTAAGACGCCCGACTACTGTGCCGGAGTTCCCGGGTTCGAACCCGACCGCGGCGGCTGCGTTTCGATGGAGGCGAAACGAAGTGGCGTCGTGTGCTGTGCGATGTCAGCGCACGTTAAAGATCCCCAGGTGGTCGAAATTACTCCGTAGCCCTCCACTACGGCTCCTCTTTCTCTCTTTACACTTTCATTCCCACCTTCCTCCCTTCCCTTACGGCGCGGTTCGGGTGTCCACAGAGCAAGTGTGACAGTTACTGCGCCTTTCCCTTCCTGTGAACCAATTTAAGAGCATAAGAGCGGCGCTCTAAAATATCTATAGGTGCTTGGAGCTTTGCTTTTTGGCACGAGAAAAATAGTTTATAAAAGGAAGAACATTGAAAATAAAACGCTATTAATACTTTAATTGTGCACCATTACGTGAAAAAAAAAAGCTTTAATGATAGATATTGGTGCCTACCTTACTTTATTTGCAAGAATAGCCATTCTTCGGAAACCTAAGAAAATATAAACACACGCCCAAGCTGTCATTCTCTTCAAGGATTTCAAAACAACCGAAACGGCTGCTTGCAACGAGGCCACGCCAGCGAGCGTTCGCAAGGAAGCACAAACACCAGTAATTGTACAGGAGCAAACACAGAAAGGAGAAAGCACAAAGCCACGTACCACCGCCTTCCGCAGTCATAGAGGCGCGCAAACACAAAGAAACTTGAGGAATGACTTGCCCTTCCAAGCGAAAACTTCGGCGACCTCGTCACCAGGGTCGGTAGATCGGCGCTTTCGCTCCGGCCTCCGCGCCGGGCGAAGCCATCAAAAAGACACCCAGCCGACAAAACAAGACGCCATTAGGAGGTCAGCGGACACGGACACAATCAGGGTCGCGATCAGCTTTCTCCTCCGACCTGTTTGCGAAAGCCGGCACGTGTGAAATGCTTGCGCGGCTGAGTCTAGCAGGGAAACAACGTTCGCTGACAGCGAATGGGGAATAATGATAGGTCGCACCGGTTGTGTACGCTGCCAGGATGAGTGACGGCTTTGCTATGTGCAGGAGTGATGTAAGCGGTGGTTATTCACTCGTTGTATCCAGCAATACAATAACATCACTACCATGCATTCTAGCCGGCCATGGACACAATGTAACACTTTTACCTTGACGTGTGCCGTCACAACAAGTTGTGCTTCCAAAAAAGCCTGCTATAAACCCGACAGCGGACTCAATATTGAGTGATGAAAGGCGGCCTCACGTGCATTCTGAAACAGTTTGGAACACTGTCAGATGCTGGAGAGGTTCGTACTGAACATTTCGGCAATTCTAGCGTGGCCAATATTCATCACTCCACACATTGCGCAAAATACAACTGAATGCATTGCATACCCTTGTCCAGTCCTGCCTGTATCGTCTTCAGGCTACCCCAACTTTCCTTAACTGCCCTGTATCCTACATAAGCCTAGATCATTGTCTGTACACATGCCCAGTTGCTTTAGAATCCCTCCATGTTTCTTACATCCCCGCCCTCTCCCTCCCACATTATTCAAGTTGCTGCTTGACTTGGAAATAGAGCATCAAGTTGTCGTTGCGGAACAAGCCGGTTTCCCCTGGCGACTGAGACGAAATTCCCAAAACTAGTTCTTTCTCTCGTATAAAATCACGTACGGCACTGCATAGATTTGATTTTTTTTTTGTTTCTCTTGTCTTGTTGGGGTTCCTGGAGTGCTTGTACCCAAAGCAGAAATTTCGTTCACTGCAAAGGTCGTTTTCATAGTTCACATTACAGGTTCACTGCGTGCAAAATAGGGCCACTGTCGTAGCAAGCCACCTATCAGCTGATGAACCTCCTATTCTGATCAATACTCTCTTCATAACTGCTATCTCCTTAATGTAATGCCCTTGTCCTTCATACGGTGCCTTGAGAGTACAACCATTGTTCCTAGCTTGAGAATAATCTCTGATAAGCAACCTTGTTAAGTGCAAATTGCTTGGATGCCAGATGCAGACGAAATAAGCAATCAATATCACATAGAAAGGAAACAGGAGTGGTTCCGTGAGCCGACAAGATAAGTTCTATAGAATGAAAGGCTGTCGAAACGAAGTGCAGTGCACAGCTCACGAGCGAGCATAACTTCGACCAGCGATACTTGTCTGGCTATAAATGGGTCAAAGGATCTATTAGTACAGTAATTCTCTAGGGACAACTTACAGAAGTTGAAAATAACTGCAGTGGATTATTGAACCCTGTACATTTAATTTCGTGCTGCGCAAGGATGCCAGCAACCGCGCGTACCGTATGCAGTCAGTGGCTGCAACGTGTAACCGCTTCAGCGGTTTCCCTTGAATGATTCAGCTTCTCAGTTCCATTACCTATAAATCATTTCCACTGTGGAGGTTTTCGACGCATCTTGTTTTTCGCACGAATCCGCGTGCAGACGTTGAAGGCCAGGGAGCTGGGAAAAGGCACACTGACAACCGAGACAGCGTCTGGCCATCTATTTCAGCGTCGCGCAAGGTCGCAATGTCAGCAGCACCCCCCACTGGGATGCCGCGCGTCAGGCACGCTTGGTACCCCCGGAAACCAGTCTCGGGTCGGAGGTTATGCCTACATGTCTGCGTATATTTCTGCGCAGTTACGGGATGGAGGGTAGCCGTTCAGAGAGACACTTCTCTAAAATAAAATTACGAAAGCTTAGCCGGGCATCGTTTAAGCCGTATGCTGCATAACAGGATGCGTGCGCATCGCTACGGACCTGGAGGACAGCAATAAAGATATGAAAGCAGTGGACATACTTGAGTATTAGCTAAAGCGGAACTCCATAAAACAAAATATACACAGCAGTTGTAGGTCAAGGGCGTTTGCAGCCTTACAGCAGCCTTCGTTTTTCTTTTGCTTTTCTAGAAAGTAATAAAAAGAAAACGGTAATGACACATTGCATTGAGCGGCGGAAAGCACGCCGAATCATAGCCACGAATTTAAAAGCAGCAAGTCTCGTCACTGCCAGGCCTTGGTGCCCAGTGCGTTTGGAATTAATGCTCTCACGGAAGAACGCCGCAGACATTAAGGAGAAGCAATATTTGGAGGCAGCACAGTTGGACTGCGCGTGCGTGTACAGAAAAGCAAGATGCCGTAAAAATTATCTGAAGCTGTGCAGTAAGGGCAAAAATGGATTCAAGGTATAGAGTAAAAAGAATGCAACTACTTGGTCAGTTCTCTCCCACATGGCATAAGCTTGAAACTTTGGCTTGGCAACCTGTCGCGGCTACATCCGTCCCGTTTGCTGGGGCAACTATACATCATTGCCGACTCCCAGACCGCCTACAGAAACTACATGTGAGGTCGGGTTTCATCCTTGGCCTGTAAAATCTTATTCCAAGCCAGACACCAGGCCCTAGACAGAGAAGTAATATAAGTACCTTGGCATCAAGGGGTAGAAGAAAATGAGTGTGCACACGCCGCAGCCCGAGTGTTCCTCTCCTGGGATCGTTTATCAGTTCCCTCATATGACCACCCTCAGGCCCCCACTGCATACCGTGAGCAACCTTGACCACGAGATACCACAATACGTCCTCTTAGCGAGACAAGCATTCCCTGCACTCGGTTAAGAACTCGGTAAAACCATAGGAGTGACACATTAGGCGGCTACAAACGCTGTCCTACAACAGCCCAACTAGACTGCACAAAATTGATCCGTGTACTTTCTCACCTGAATACACATTTTGAGACCAGAAAGCAGACCTTTACCATATGGTATGGGCTTGCCAAAAAAAAAAAAAACCAGCCGTACCTCGTAAAGAAAATCCAAAGTGGGCGGATTGGGAGGTGACCCTGTCCAGCTCCTACCCTGCGGCACCAAAGACTTTGCTTGTGAGAGCTCGGACAGCGGCTTCAGCCAACGGAATCCTGGACTGAGGACCCGATAGACTGCACCCTTAACCCATAACCCATTTTTCCAAATGAATGTTTAATACTACTACTACTGAGGCAATTTGAGCGTGGAGCTAGATAAATAGGGAGATCAGAACATATAAATAGAGTACAGGTAAATGTACCTCTCCTTTCTTTTTTCATTTGGAAGACCTTGGTGATCGGACAAGCAACCTAACGTAATAGACTCAAGTAATTTAATTTTTATTTTTATTTTGCTTCTTTCAGAGCAGTGCATATGGAAAAAGTACGCCATTCCGGACGGAGCACACATCAACCTCGCCAACCCCTGCATAAGCCTCACGTGCGATGCAAGGCTCAAGTACCTTCGTGGTGCATCGTGAGTATCCCAATGCAGCTTTTCCCTGCACCTGTCAGCAGACACCACCCGACTAGAGAAGGCCAGGCCGAATGTACAGGGTCGTCCACTTCTAGCTAGAACACGGTCACTGCTTTTAAAGCAACATTGTATCTGACGCAGTCAGATATCGATGCAAAGCGATGCAAGCACACAGAGACACGGATGTGCTGCTTCACATGGCCAGCCACTTTAGATTACTGCGTGGCCGGGTCGGATGCAATGTTGCTTTAAAAGCAGTGACCGTGTTCTAGCTAGAAGTGGACGAGGCTGTACAATTGGAAAGGAGCGTCCTTATAGCATTAAGCCTTTTTATTTGACTTTCCTTTCTTATTTATCTTAGTGTTGTCTATGCTTGACTGTAAGTTCTCGTTGTGCAGTACTCTCCTGTGTCAGTGAATACAGAGTGGTGTAGGGTTAGGCCGCCCAATGCCAACGCATTTAACGCAAGTTAAGCTTAATGTGTGGGGTTAATGTCCCAGAACATCTCAGGCTATGAGAGACTCATTAAACAAAATTAAGGCCAACCTAAATAAACTGTCACAAAATATGGCGGCGGGGGAGGGGGGGGGGTATAGAACTTCGCCTTTGAAGGAATATAGACATGTACTTTTTTGGTTTCGCGGTTGATTCTTTGCAATGATGTGTAATGCATTGCTATACACCAATCACTACGTGGTTTTCCTTATCACCGCAAAAATTATTTTAAATACATTTTTTTTCTCTCCCTTGTTGCGGTTTCGTTTTCAACAGCCTAATGAAGGATATGACGACAAAGTTCCATATAGGTCACGTGAGGGCTGAAAAACCTGCTTTGTAATTGCTGCTTCTTCAATGGTTTTAAACTCGGCTCTTGAGGCAGGTTAGCTTTCGCGTTATTGCAGATAAAAAAAGAGGAAGAAGGAGTTGTTATGGCACTGTTTTTCATCTATAACGTGACCTTTATGCAAATTTTACGTCATAGCCATTGCTCGACCGTTGAAACCGAAACTGAACAAGTGAGAACAAAAGATACAATGACGAATTATTTAGCAATTCCAGGTGAATACTTCGGGGAGATCGATGTACACTGATATCTTACTCGTCATTAACAGGAAGAAAATATGCAAACAAAATTTGGTGTCCTTTCTCCTTTAAACGTGCCAGCATTAACGGCTTCCGTCCACGGCAACTCCTTGGTATCTTGGTTCGCTTACATGAACTTTGAAGCTCGCTTAATCAATAGTTTCTTAATCTGCGTGTTATCTCATACATTAATTTTAGCGTACAGTCGTAGGCGACCGCATTATATGCAAGGCCACTATGTAGACTCCACATAGACTCCACATAGACTCCACATAGCAAGCCGTATACGAACGTGCCTTCTTGTTTTAGGGGTAGCATGTCGAACTGTGAACACAAGGATCCTGAAAGGTTCGATTTCCGTCAGTTTTCCATCCGAAATGAGAAGCCCGATTTAGCAACTCGTGCTAAATCAGCCATCTCCCCTAACGGCGTGATGTCACACAGCCCTTCGATCAATCTGCGCCCAACGGGGTACGATCAGTTAACAAGTAAAATGGATAGGATGCTTGACCTTGAGGAAGCGAAGCACGCTCGTGGCCAGTGTGTGAACCTAACTCGAAAGTGCTATGCAATTTCGCTAAATTACTACCGCACAGAAAAGAAACAGTTGCCTGTCTGGATGTCTTAGTGCGGTTATCCTCGCATTAGGTTTCGCTTGCTCTTGGTTTTAGTCAAACGTGCACGTGTTCAGCGCCCGTATTTAAAGCGCGTCCACTCGCAGACCCAGGAGAAGACGCATTAGGCTACGACCGAGACCGAGTGAAAATTTCCGCCACGCACCCTGCATAAGAAATTCAGTGGCCGGCGCCAGAGAAAGCGGAGCCAGAGCATGCATGCGTGTCGTGAGGTCCTTGCGCTGCTGCGGCTGGGAGGGTGCGGAGGAGTTATGTTTCCTGCTATGACGTTCGCGTGTTATCAGCACCAAAATCACGGGAGGACACGCAACGAGTCCTTGGGCAAAACCAAGCGCTCAATTTAGAGGTGTATTTCCGAGAACTAGCGGAGGTAGTATATATCTGGATAAAGAGAAAGGAATTGGAAGAAATTGCGACTGGCTGTCGTTGGGGAGCTACACAATAGCACGGGGGTCGACAAAGGCTGCCGAGCGCGAGGGTGTTCTCTTATGAAGCAGGCGCATTATATCTAACAGATATGCCTCAGCTACTTTATCAACTACATTCAAGCCGTCATTAAGATCGGGAACTACTCTCAACTGCACTGGTGCGATCAGCATGATATGCTCCTTACTCCCTTTATTGGCGCTTAAATGCGCATGTAACAATGATCGAGAAAACGCAACTTCATGTCCTGAAATAAATTGATCCTGAACATACTTGCGTTAGCTGAGCTAGTATATATGGACTTAGAGCCAATTTATTTTTTAGCAGAGGTGCTTCTGTAATTGCTGAACGGGAACTCTGATTACTGTGGTCTCATTAATTTCTGCAAGAGCGAACGTTCTTTATATCGCCTGTGCTCAGTGTACGGCATGTCCTATTCCGCCGCTGGTGTTATTTCCTTTGTGTCTGTGTTTGATGCCCGCTATGCCTTGTGCTGTCATCGTGAAGAGATTAAAATGCAACGGGTATTCAGTAGACACTCACAGTTAGGACGGAGTGATTGAGAAGTTAAGCAGACAATGCTTTCCTTTCTGCCTCTTATATCACCACAGAACATTAGTAAAATCTGCATTGATCGACAAGGCTTCAAATACTTCATTTTTCCTTTCCTATAAAGCTATTTACAGATTGTTTTAGACGGTTGAACGTCATACGTGGAGGAGTGGAATTGAAAAAGGGTTAAAACAGTATAAAATTGTAATTGGAAGGTCACAGCATTTCTCAAACGACATTAGGGCAAATAAGTATATTGTGTTAATGAATTGCTCTTAAAAGTTCGTATTCGGATGTGATGCGAATTGAGCTGCAGACCCTTGAATACTGAGTTAGACGCGTGACCCTTCGCCACGCAGGCAATCTGTTTCCGTCCTACTTTATTTACTTTACGTGGTTAAGTGCGCACAGAAAAGATCTAAACATATGCGGATTATTAACAAAGCACTCAACTAGTGACTGCACTACACTAGCTTGACTGAAAGCACAGCTATAAAGGCGTAAACGAGAGACACCGCATCAAAAGGGAAACCAGGCCGGGTAGAAAGTCTCTTTCGAGATAGATATTCTGCAGTTGTAGCATTATTCGACTAAAATGGCTTCTGGGTGAAACAAAATCTTCAACGATGCAGTCCAGTATGGGCGTTTTGCACAGGCTATTTATCACGTCCAATGTGAATAAACATATCTTCGGATTTTAAGCTAGTTGGAGTAGCACAAGGTGTCCTACACTGTATGGAATTTAAAAGAAAGTGTTTTTAACGTTCTTTGCCGCACATCACAATAAATAATCGTCTCCTTGCAATTAGTAAAAAAGTGTTCAGTGGTTCCGGGGACATGCCACATATGACAATGAACAGAATATATAAGATACAATTTTTTTTTTCCTATCGAGATATTTGTTAACAGATAGAGCGTCGGTGTGCATTTTTACAAGAACGTTTTGGCGCGAAGAAAAATCGGCATTTTGCACGCTCGCGTTAGCATCTTATAACCTTGAGAGTAAAGTACATTGAATGATACAACGGCGCAGGAAAGAGTGTCGTTATTAAATTCCCAAATAGACTCTTAAGAAAAGCAGAATATAAGTACTCCTTAAAATATCGGGCTGTCAAATACTGCATTGATGTATAAACACTGCGCAGAAAGCGCAAGGAGGGAGGCGCCCAGTAACATTTAGGTAAAATTAGCATCCCCTTTTGTACCACACTGATTGGCATTCAGTTGTAAGCTATAGCACATTATGTGCCAGGTTACTCGGCATGGCTTTATCTTAGCGCGCGAACAAGTTCGGTTGGGCCTCCTTACGAGTGCAAACTAATGAGTCTGGGTGACAATATAGGGGCACTAAAAAAGGGTATGTAGTGATTAAGCCGATAACAAAGTGCATATCGGCGAGAGTTTAATTTAGTATCTTAAGAATATATATGCCTATGCACATTTGCGAAATAATAGAGGCACAAATTAACGAATTAGTGATCAAGCGAGTAGCATCGTGCATATACTTGAACGAGGATCTGCTAGAGGATTTGGCAAACATGGGCGCCATTAAAGCTGTTGCGTCCTACCCTTAAAGGCAGAGCTTAAATTTCCTCCTTTTTTTTTTTTTTTCACTGATATTTGTTCACATTGCGATAGCATCATCTTCCTTGCAACTACACTTGTTCAAGGCACGAGGCCAAATCTGGCGGGCGATTTTGGATTACCCCTCTCCCTCCTTCAAATACGAAAGTCCCGCGAATCGCACATTAAGTACAAAACGTTTTGAAAAAGGCTCCGTCAAAACTTAATCCAAGAAGTAGAACAAAAAAGGAAACTGCATGGCTTTAGTTCTGCACAGTCTGTTGACTTTTGTCATGCCCCGGCTATATTAAAAACAAGTCTGCATTTTCGCTTGAACTATTTTTTTTTTCGTATATGCCGCAATACATTGAATCTGTCAGTAACACATTAGAGAGCTTGTGTTTTCACTTTTTAGCAATTATATTGTCACTACCAGAGATTTAATTATGCTAAAACTCACGTTTTCTATGGATGAGTGGTCACCAATCCGAAGAGCCTCAGCGCCGTGAACAAGTTATCAAAATGTTAATAAATATTAAATGTACATTCCGGTTTGGGCAAAAACTTTACAAAACGTGGCCTGTATACTACTGGCGCACTTTGTTGTGAGAAAATCATTAGCGTTGTGATCGAAAATTTTGATCAAGATAACCAAACAACTCAACTATCAAATCCAATACTTAAATTAAACCACTGTGGTTAAGTACAATTATAACGAGGGAATAATTACTCATCAGCACACACTCAAGAGCAGTCATGCAAGTACAAATAAAACGTACGAAATTTCATGACAGAAACAAAAAATTGTGCTGGTCTGGATTTTAAACTTGGGACGAACACCTAGTGAGTCGCTTTATTAAATGAGCTAACTAGTACGGCCAGGAGACCAGATGGTAGGCCAATTATCTATCGCTCCGATCATATACTATGCTGGCCGTCCTGGTTACCTTAGCTGGCATAGCGATTAACTCTGACAGTCGGCGGTCCTGAGCCCGAATCCAGGACCGGACAGAAAATTTCTTCAGCCACAAAAATCCTGAGAAAGCTGCAAGCTTTCCTTTTAGCCCTACGGCTGCACTTGGGCGTATGCTAATGAGTAATTACTCTCCTATTGTAATCTAATTGTTTACCTGGGTTTGAGCACCCCCCTTGAATGCAGTAGATGCGGGGTTCAATTCTTATTGCTGCCAGGTACCCATCAGTTTCAGGGAGCACAAGGTTTTGTCTTGGCTGGTGCTTACGATAAAATGCTTGGAAGGAATAAAAAGAATGTAATAACACGAAAACACAAGGCAGGAAAACACAAGACTACAGGACGATGCACTCACCTGATCTGTTGCATGTTGATTTCAGTTCTGTCCTAGCATCAATTTGTTTGGACTGAAGCCTTGCTTGATAATGAGTCTTTGGCTACACCTTACATAACGAAAATGTCTCGTGCCAAGGAAAATGCCCTGGGAAAAACTGTGTCTGCATTAATTAATAATAATAATAATAATAATAATAATAATAATAATAATAATAA
>JAJIZL010018585.1:626211-643964 GCA_023969395.1 Amblyomma maculatum | reverse complement strand
CCCCCCCCCCCCCCCCCCCCCAGAAATAAAAAAACGAAAACAAAACAAAAAAAACAAAAAAGAAACGAACAAACAAATTTAGGTACATCTCACCTTTTATGAAATCCCGATGCTAGATTGGGGAAAGAAGACAAGACATCAATAGCTGTCACGTTCCCTGGTCCCAGGAAGAGGTACTAAGAAGCATATAGTAGTCCTCGGACACGTCACCTTATAAACGTAGATAAAGATATTTTGAGCATGCTCTAGAATGTGGCCAATGCTCTTAACACAATTTTACACATCGAAAATTTTCTTTGGTATTCCTTCACATGATTTAGTTATCCGCTGTTCCACACCTAACGCATCCTATTTACAAATGGCAGCTTTAATTTTCGCCTCTAGCGTGGCCAGTCTTCAAATTGCAAAACGATCGCGTTTATATTAAGAATTCTCTTCTTTTTCGGTAAGCAGTCAAAGGGAAGTCTGACGCGAAAGAAACTGATTTTGTCCCTCTTCTTTCGTCATAAAAACGCCTCGTACTGCAAGCATGAATTAGTAACACCTGCATCCGGCGTAATTAAACGGGCCAAGTGGATACCGCCGAACTTCCATTTATGCTTCGTCTGATATGCCTGTCGTCGAGCTTCAGAAGTGGCACCTCGTAGCGTTTTGGTTCGAATTAGCTTGCGCTCCTTCAGTATACCGGGGAGGTCTCAATGCGCAGGCGACAGCTAACGCAGGACCTATTCAGCAGACGAATAAAAGGAACTGAGATAGACTGCAATGAGACTTCCAGTCAAGGAACTTTGCCACTGCGAGGCACGGTTGTGCCAAATCTTATTATGGGTTTTGCCAGAATGGTTGAGAACTGGGCGTACACTTTATTTGTAGTTATTATGACCTCCAACATCTTGCAAATAGCCATGTCATACAAGAAAGAAATTAATGTCCCCGTTGTTAAAGGCAAGTGGGTTTTCTTCTTTCCTTTCCGTCCTTTCTTCTCTTCCGTTTCCTACGTCCACTGTTTTTCTATATCAATTGTAAAGAGAAAAGTGAGGTAAGGAAGCGCCAACTTGCTGCAATTAAACACGAATTAGTTTCTGACACTGTTACTAATCATTCTAAAGCTTAGCCATTGCGCGGAAAACAACCGACCGTTTCTTAGTCAATGATCCCAAAACGGTATCTGTCGTCACTTGTTCATAACTGATGCTTGCACTTTGTACGCGCCAACAGCTCCGTCTTTGAGCAAGCAGGTATTAAATTGAGCGCGCTTATTCGCCCAAAACTTAAAAAAAAAAAGAATTCAAAACATAACACACATGATATTATAAGTCGCACATTGTCAGCCGTGTCGCTAATGGTGAAACAAATCTTCATGGCTTTTCAACCAGTAAGAAACTGTGCCATCTTGTTTCCTCGGTTAGGGCCAAGCTACATACACGGTTGCAGTGAGAAATGCTTCAAGCTTACGGACGAGTAAGATCTGCCTATACCAATTTCAGAAATTGGACGACTCGCCGTCTTGAAGCAGTGACGATCGTGCTATGAAATTTCGTTTTGAGTTGGATTTCGTGGGGATTCATACGAGGACTGCCCCTTTTTGGAACATCTTTATATAATGAGCTGACACGTGCTGTGATGCATCTATGTAAATGATAAAAATTGACAGAGCCTTTTCTTTTACATTTTGGTTGTGCCTACTATCTTCGTCCCAGCATCCGTTTTGTGAGCGTCGATTTCCACTTAGCTTAAGGTGAGTTAGCCCCTCGAAGCTAGACTAGCTTCAGTAACGTTCGACAAGACAGCCAAGAGTAGGCCTTATGTGAAAGCTGCGGCGCCTTCTCGGAGACCCACGTTCCCAGCACCCCTTGCGATCTTTCTCCTACTATGTTGTCCTCGCTTCCCCATCAGTGTCGTCCTTGCCCAACTGCGTTATCTGCAGCAAAAACTTCTACAGCACCAAGAACTTTTTCGTGCATCTCTCCCTTTTTTTTTTTTTTTGCAGGACGCCTAAAAAAGACGCAGCGCCGGGTTGTCGTGCTCCCTATATACCCAGACACGCCTAGGCTAATGCTCGCTGCTTCTCTACAAATCTGTAATAGTCAACATTGTGCGGAGCAGTGTAGCCAATGGGCCATTCTGGCGTGGGAGTTTCACAGCGTTACGACTAACACCCAGAAAAAGCAGCGCGTAGTTCCCAAAGGCGTCAGGACGACCCTAACACAAAGTACATCTTTTCATGTCGTGCTTAATTTTGACCCCCCCCCCCCCCCCCAATTCTTCGCTTGCCTCTCATGACATTTGTAACAGTACAAATTGATGACTATATCAATAATTCCGCCTCTTTTATGCACAGGGAAGTGCTCCTACAAGGACAGGTTTATTCCCATCGGCGTCAGCGTCGTTAACACAAAGACCTGTAAAACCTTCCAGTGTCGCGTGTACACTGGAAGACTCACTATAACGGGGTAAGCAATGTCAGAAGCCGAACTTGCGAAGTGTTGAGCCGTTCAAACGTTGCTATTGTACTGCTACATCAATTTTTGTGCATCATGTTCGCGGCACAACTGGAACACAGGCCAGTATAAAGCAACGAATCCTGTTATTGGATTCCCTTTTATTCTTATCACTTTGCGTGTTACTGATTAATCCGGGTGACAACAGAATCAGTATAGGCCTTGATGTAAGAATGAGGGCCAAAAAAGAATATATTAGAACAGAAGCCTTACGACATCCCAAATATGCTTCTCAAGAATGAAGGAGGAAGGGCTAACTTTTTTTCTGACCTTGTATTCTTGCAGAATACGTTCAATTTTTGCCTGTTAAACCCCGAAGACTATCAAACCGGCTTTGGTGTATTATCGCGAACAAAAGTAGGCGATATCACCCCGGCCATCTAACGTCGGAACCGTGCCACACAGCATGGGGGCACCAGCTCATGATTCCCTCATGGTATGAACACCAGTACAGTTTGCTCTTCTCGCCACCATGAGTGCATCATGAGGTGACGCCCCTATATGGTGTGACATGGCTCGGAATCAACAAATATTTATAAAAAAGAATGATGCAGATATGCAGATATGATGCAAAATTGATGATGCGGAGGTGTTGAAAGAAATTGTCAGTAGAAGAAATTATCTAAACGACAAGTGGGAGGAAATATATCTCGTTGTCCTCTCAGTCAGTGCGATGGAATACCCGCTGATGCATGCCGCGCCATGAGCGTATCTTTTCTGCTTTGTGTAGATAATTTCTTGTACTGTCAATTTCTTAGAACAGCTATAAGTCTGTTTCGTTTCTTCAATAAATCTTTGTTGGCAGTCAGTGCTTGTTCATGTGCAGCCCCTTATTCTTTCGTCCTATCCTTGTGCGCTGTGAACGAAACGATTCCGTACCAACTCGTCCAAATTTCTGCTATACTTTTTAAACACATTTTTGCCACAATACCTGTGCACATGAAAAACCATCGCTCCCATGGCATGATTTTTTTTTACTGCTCTCTATGGATCACAAATTCCCGTAACAATTATAAGGCACGCGCAACGCTGAAAAATTTAGTTTAATTACAAAATCAGCCTTCATAATTACCTGAAGCCAGGGGCTGCCAAGCTGATAGTTTTAAAAAATATTACCCGCGGTGCTTTCTGCACTGCATGTCTGGAATTACTAATCAGCTAAGCTAACCCAGGTGCGATCCACTGACTCCCGAGGATATCAAGAATGGCTGCCGAATGGAAAAATCTTCTTACATCAAGACCCAATCTTCGTGCTGTGGACGCATGAAAGTATGTCCCAAGTAAGAAATTGCGCTTCTCATCTTTTTCTCTTGTGCTCCTTGTCGAATCAAACATCTTTGTAGAGGATTTCTAGCACATGCAAGCGGGTGCTACACATACATATGTTAAACATACGCCTACAGCGTGGTGACCAGAGGTTGTCGCATAACAGTTTCTTTTAATTACATCATTATATTGTGAACTTCTTAGGATTTTAATGAAATGAGTCAGCTCACAATAAAGACATACACTCGGGAAATAGATGTCTCGTGGTTTCTAATGTCGAGTAGGGAAACAAATAATTCGAACGCACCAGAAAGCAAGAACAATGACGACTTACTAACAAGGATGAATAGACTTATGGGTCCGCCTGTGTTGGTCGAGTAAATTTACCAGCCTTATTGTCAACACAGAATAGTCGAAAACAGCACAAAGTGAACGTTTCTTTTTTACTCAAAATTGCCCATCGACTATGCTCACTTCGCTAGGTATACTGGCGTGCATGAAAGGAAGCAGGTATTAGGCATTAAGGAGGCACCATTTAATGTTCCTGCAACTTAGGAAGCATTACAGATGCTTCTTCGCCCAACTAGAAAGTAATTTCTTTTGAGGTGCATTAAATGACACTATTTAAAATATAGACTGGAGAATATTCTCCCTTTCTAAGAAAGAAAATTTGCAGTAGCCCAGCTAAACTAGGCCAAGATATGCGTGGCGAATGCATAGAGAAATCAGCCGTTCAGCGACATCGTTAAACACTTCTAAGCCTGGCGGCAACGGTGGGTATCGATAACCGTGGCTAACGCTGTAGATAAGGGCCCGCTCCTTAGGTAAAGATGTCTTACACGTGACACAAATACTCGCTGCGCTGACTGTCTCGGCTGGCTATTCGAAAAAAGCTGACTGCAGAGTTGTGAGCATGGTCGTACTCACCGGCGACGATTCCTGATATGTCTGTCACACACATTTCCCACACAGCCAAAGTGATTGTTTACAAAGTCAGCCTCGAAGGTTCTATAGTTGCCGTAGCACTGGATGTCAAACGAATGGTTAGTAAGTCATCTGCGATGATTCTTTGTCACTTTGACTTGTTCTTGCTGTGCTGTTGAACTGTCTTCTCCTTGTGGTTCGGCAGCGAGTCGGCGTCTTCTCTTTACCGATCTGAGACTTGGTGCCTCCGCTTAGCGAGAAGTTCTTCCCTCTCGAGGTTCGTTTAGCCTTCTTTGCTTCATTCGCACGTTTTCGGGCGGCCTCGTGCCATGCGATGACTTCTGGATCGGTCGAAGCTTCTTGGCGTAGCCTCCGCTGATGCTGTACATAGGACGTGCCCTCGCAGTCCGCCTTTTCCTCTAATTCCTGCGGCTCGGTGCAACGAGTTGCCATGGTTACGGCGCATGCTCATACATGGCTCTGGCTGGGCACCGCAAAATGCGCTTCTGCTAGCCTAGTGTAGCTTTCGCTACAAAATGTGCAGAACGTACAGAAAAGCCATGGCCCTGTAGCCAAGGCCATGGGACACGGCTACAGTGTATTCCTTAATTCACGTTCACGAGTCAAAGATCTAGTGTCTGCAATGAGGAAAAAAAGTTACAATGGACTAAATTAAGCAACGAATTTCATGAGCTCCCATTAATGGCTGTTGCTAGAGGCTTTCTTCTACACCTTACAGGAAGTCTACTAATAGCTGTGGTAGCCTGCGAGCTCAGAAGAAACCACAAGGCGCTGTTAGGTAAGAATAAGTTCATAGGGTACCAGTCAAATGGCAGAAGTACCTAACGGTTATCTGCAGAAAAAAATTGGCTTTGTATGAGGACTGTTTGTCCCGTTCAGGAAATAGTATTGAAAGCTGAAGGTAGCCAGGTATACATACAGGGCTATATATAACTTCCAAGTGTAGGGAGAAGTATGTATAACCGTGGCCAGAATTTCAGAGCCACATAAATTGTTTCTGAGGTATATAACGAAGCTTTCACGATGCCGCCGAAGAGCTTAATGTCTTAAAAGGCATGACGCAGTATTTACAGACTGCTGAGATTTAGAGCTTCAGCTGTGCCGTGAGCTATAGATCTCGGCTGAAATGAAAATGAAGTGAGCTGAAGACTTTTCACCAACTAAATCTGCACATTCTCAAGCAGCGCTCTCGGGTATCTTTGCTCGGGGTGGTCGGCTATGGCAATATGCCACTCTCGGCTCCATAGTTAAGGGCCGAAGCACGTGATCAGTCTTCTTCACTGGCGAAGTTGCTGTAAAGGTAAAATAAAAGACAACGAGGTCAGTTGCGAGTTTGTCTAAAAGTAAAAGCCGTCAACATTTTAGCGAAGAACTGGAACACGTAATCAGTATAAACTACAAAGCATTCAGATGCTGAAGATCTTGCTTGTTTTAGTGGTATTCAAGTAGAAGCCTTAGTTTATTTTGACGGTTTAGAGCTTCAGTTGTGCAGTGAGCTATAGACCTCGGCTGAAATGAAAATGAAGTGAACTGAAGACTTTTCACCAATTAAATATGCACATACTCATGCAGCGTATTCGGGTACCTTTGATTGGAGTGATGGGCTGTGCCTATATGCTACTCTCGACTTCATAGTTAAGTGCTGAAGCATGTAATCAGTCTTCTTCACTTGCGAAGCTGCTGAAAGGTGAAATAAAAGACAACAACGAGGTCAGTTGCGAGTCTGTCTAAAAGTAAAAGCCGTCAACATTTTAGCAAAGAGCTGGAACACGTAATCAGTATAAACTACAAAGCATTAAGATGCTGAAGATCTTGTTTTAGTGGTATTTAAGTAGAAGCCTTAGTTTATTTTGACGGAGATAGGTCACGACGGCATATAAAGCTTTAGGTTTCAAGGGCAAGCCAGTAGTGAGCTTTAGACCAAGGTGATCCTGTCGGTTAAGAGGAATGGCAGTGCGCGTGCGTAGAACGTTGACACCGAAAGAGAAAAGGGTATGGGTAGGTTTGGTTAGTGTGATCGTATTCAATCCGGCGCTATCTTAAATCTGTCTAATGTACTTGGGTGCGAATGAAGCCAAAAAAGATTTGCAGACTCACACGATATGTGCGTGACCCTACCTCATGCTAATTAGGTAAACAACGTCGCTCATAATTTCTCGAAGCGCGGAATCATCGATGGTTAAATTGGCATCAATAAATTCATTGCTAGCATAAACATAAGTAGTCCAGCTGAAACTTGTTTATTCACATATCTTGATTACATTCACTCAAGGCGCTATTCCACACTCCACTGGCAAAGTAAAATGGAAAGAATGATCTCCACTCGAAGCACCAAGCCGTTAAGCGCGTTCAGTTTCGCAGCTGCGTCGACAGTTTACGGTCTCGCACATAACTCGTTTTGTTCTTTTTTTTGGTCGCATACATTCAGTGCTTGTTTCACTCTATGCAGTTCTTCTCTGTTTAAGCAAAAAAGTGGCACCTTCTCACTTGTCAGAAATTGTGGCTCTTTATATCTCCTTTATAGATTCAGCGCAGTAAATGGGAAAATAAGCAAGAGCTTTCCTGCAAATCAAATATGAGCGATCCAGTTTCTAGGCTCTCTAGTACGTACGCCACTCGTCAATAACCACTAAAAAGTAACATGACAGATCATTACGGATGCTTGTCTCGAACGGCGCGGCAATTGCGCAGTTGCCAGCTCTGGCATACGTACGCCCTGGACGGAGAGAGGTAACACAGTGCGCTAACTAGACGCGATGTTCGGCCATGCCAAATGTCGGGACATAGTTGGTATGACATTACTGGAACTGGCGCAAATCACCTCGATACAATGGAGAGAGGTAACCCAGAAGCGTACTGGGTACATCATATTCTCGAAATCCGCATTAGCGAACTTTATTTACAGCTACTTCACAGGGCTTTGTCTGTACCTTACTATGTCTACTGGACAACTGTTATTGACGATTCGGGAAACGAAATGGCAGGCCCAGAATGTACATTCGAAATCTCCTCAGTATTTGCTTTGACCCTTGCAGGAAAACCCTACGGAGCGATACGCGGAAAGCAGGTGGCTTCAGTATTGTACCGTTTTCGTTTCCTGCACCTCCGAACGGGAAGACGTAGCAGAAAAGGTAAGCATGGAAAAGGAACGCTTACTTGCAGCTACATGGTTAAAAATGGTATGTTTATGCTACATTAAGCAACAATAAGCGATTGGGGAGGAGAGGCATATTTGTGCAAGTAGACACAAATGGATTTAAGTTAGAAGAAGGAATACCGACACTCTGGTTCATGACCTAGATTATTCTTTCAAACCTATCCTCTTCTCTAACGTGCAGGACAGACCTGATAAAAGAAGCTTGGAGCATAACTAAATGTCAGAGCGCCATTAAAACAATTTATATTATTAAAGAAAGCAGAGAGGAGAACGAGAGAGATAGAGATAGAGAAGTAAGAAACATTAGAAGGTCTCTTAGACGTCTCTTAAGAGGAGAACTGCGAAAGCATACCCTTCCTATATTATCATTTTCCTTTCATCGTTTCCAGTCAGTACGGAAATTAAAATGTTTCGTTTGAAATACTGGTCGTTTCGTAGTCATGCTGGGTCATGCCTAGTCATTGTAGTCATTACCAGTCATAGCTTAGCAAATGTACCCATTTCCAGTTAGTTGCAACCATTAAAAGTCGTCGTTTTGCATACTGACCGTTCCGTAGTGATGCTGAGTCACGCTGAGTCATGCTTAATTATTGTAATCATTACCACTCTTAGCAAAACATATTTACTCATTTCCAGTCAGTCGCGGTCAATACAAGTCGTCGTTTGACATATCGGTCATTCCGTAGTCATTTTATGATCATTTTATTAGTCATCCTCATTATTAAATACCTAAATCGATATCTAACGTTATTCATTGCCAATCACCATCAATTTTCATTCCCAATTTCCCTCCTCATAGATCCGTTATTAGCAAGTGATACATCAGCGCACAGATCCGATTCAAAGATCCCGCGCACAGCTCTCGTGCACGGGATTTCCTCGCATGAGCCTTTAGAAGAGCTTTCGCCTTAAAAAGACAGGAAGGCTAACAAAGTGTCCGGTTTGCAAACCGTGCACCCGGGGATGGGGTAAGGGAGAAAAAGAGAAAGTTGAGCTGAGTTAGTCTCACATAGCTTGATATTTTTTCGTGATTTGGACACACGTTTGTGGCTTCGTGGGTTTGGATTCCACCGACACCATGTGGTTGCTTCTTTTACTTTGTAATTAATTATTTTTATGGTTACATACTTATTTCATAATGATAAACATACAAAATCCCCTTTGCTTTCCTTGATGTCAGTGGCTATTGGCTCCCATCATAAGTATTTCATGACGGGCCCCTCATTTTCCTTGCGTTTGTTTGACGGTCTGCGTTTGCTGGGTGTTTGAGAAGTCTTTGGGTGGGTTTTTCAACACATTAATGTCAAAGTCGAATCGATGTCGGGCAATTGAAAAGGAAGGGACATTCTTTATTGGCTGTTAACTATTTGACTGATAAGACATACATTAAGGTGGACAATGTGAGACGAAATGTATGCACTCAGTAACTGTAAGCGCTCAAAATCCCACACAACACTTTAAGAGGGATTCGACCCTGAATCTGATCCGCGTCCTCTGAAAAATTTCACCAGGCATTGTTTTCCACGTGATTCTGAAGCCTCCTTTCTGCGGGGAAAAAGTTTAGCTTGGTTTGGTTTGGTTTTGGGGTTTAATGTACGTACCAAAGTGACTCAGGCTACGAGAGACGCCGTAGTGGAAGACTTCGGAAATTTCGACTACCTGAAGTTCTTCAACGTGCCCTGACATGCATGGCACACGGGCGCCTTGCTTTTCGCCTCCATCGAAAAGCGGCCGCCGGAGAAAAATTACTTCATTCAATAAACAAAGAATCCTGTAGAGCACTCAAATTAGTCTTCAGTACTATAAGGGAGCAACAAGGGCCGAAAGCTCTTGTGCACATCATATGTTGAAAACAGTGGACTACGGAGACTGCAATGTTTTGGAAGAGGTAACCAGTGTACTCAGTGTACAGAGGGAATCCGGTGCAGTCAAATGCGGTCACGTTCGCCTACCTAATTTACACGGCCCGCGGATATCACAAGTGGCATTAATTCGATTAGAAGGACTATATTGACTGCTCAGATCACATCACCGCTGCAAACGTCGCTTCATAACTGTGAGAGAAAAGAATGGCGGTAACCTCGGATTCATCAGGATCCATCCCCATGCGCCCCTTTTGCTGCGCCACCAGCATAGTTGTTACCTGCTTATTATCGCTCGACTTAAAATTGAGGGTTAATACTAAAGTCTTTTAAAAATTTGTTCAAATCAATAGTAAAGAGTTCCTATATTTTATCAGTTGGCGAGAAAATATTCTTTGATGATTATGAGAAGGCTTGCTGTCTGTACTCCTATTTTAAAAACGCTTTTTTTCTTCTTCTCAGATATTCACAAGTCAACTGCCTGAAATACAAGAAATAGTCTACGAGAATATGCCTGTGGTTACTGCCACATATAACGGTGTTCTCAAGCTACTTTCCAATCTGAACTAAAAATCGACTAGCGGTCTTGGTAGCATTCCGTCGTAGGTATTAAAATCCTACTCACAAGAAATTGTGCATTTTTATTATCTATGTTTAATAAATCATTAAATATCATTTCATTACCTGCAGAGTGGAATGTATCCCACGTCATTCTTATACGGTTCAAAAGTGTACTAGAAAACTACAGGCCTATTTCTCTGACATGCGTATGTTGCAAAACAATCGAACACGTTATGAACAGTGTTGGGATGAAACACCTTCAAACTTTTCGAATGATCAACATGGATTCAGTCCTGGCCTGTCATGTACGTATGCATCAACTGGTACAATTCTCCCACGATCTCCATTACTTTTTTGACCCTGGATTTCAGGCAGACTGCAATTTTTTTTTTAATTTCCGGAAAGTTTTTGGTATCAACCTTCATGCACTGATGTTACGTAAATGATCTTGTCTAAGTATACACCCTAAAATAGTGGATTGGATTAGAAATTACTTGTCTGGACGAACACAGCATATTTTCATAGACGGAACTAAACCAACACATGTCACCATAACCTCTGGCATGCCCCAATGATTTGTTTTGGGGCCTTTGTTATTTTTAATCTTTATAAATGACGTTGTCCAAAATCTAGAATGCAAAGTGAGGTTACATGCAGATGATTATGCCATTTACCGGAATGTAGAAAATGATTGCGATGTTAGCAGTTTGCAGATGGGACCTGAACAAAATGCATGCTTGGTGCATCAAGTGGGGCATGTCTATGAACAGTGCTAAATGTAAACTTGCGTCATTCACCCGTAAAGCTTTCCTCTGAGATCAGTCTATAATTTGGACAGACTACTTCTTGAAAAGGTTCAACATTACATGGGAAGGTCAAGTGTTGAAATTAGCCCAGGCTTGAAGAGGGAACTGAAGAAAATGGTAAGGAACAAGCCCATCAAAGAGTTAGCGGTACGAGGGAAGGTAACGAAACTGAAGATTTCGTTGCGGAGCATAATTTATGCTTTAACCGGCGAAGACGACGTTAGTGGTATGAATGGTAATCTCACCGATATCATAACGCAGAGCGCAGTAGAAGTGGACGGTAGGAGGGTTACAAAGGATAGCTAAAAGCTCACAAGAGACGAAATACCTGATTAAGGTCTGACAAAGTACGAAAGCCGCTATCCACATAGAGGAAACTGAACTGGCAAAGTTATAAAAAGTAATAGATACGCCTAAGGTAACAGTCATGATGTAGCGTAATCCGAAGAGAACCGAGCATGCTCAAAAGAACGGAGATAGCTGAAAGACGGCAAGAGGAAACTCGGCATGGGAAAAAATTGAATGTGTACGCTAAGAGACAAAGGGGTGGTGTAATAGAGGCTTTACAAAAGTTAGCGCCATCTAGTGAAAGAGACAGAAACTGTGCGCGGCGGCCATGCTTTGTTCAGTCCGCCCGCGCCTCCCATCGAGTACGCTGTCAACGTGCGCCTTCGTGGAACCCGTGCTTGCACCGCCAGGTGCATTGGAATGATCACAAGCGATTGTTTCATTTTTTAACATCACAGCAGTCGCTGTTAGCACCACGCTCTATTCGGAATGATGCCAGCATGTTGCTGCGTGCCCTTCTGCAGCCAGCGTACCGTCGTAGACGCGCACGGAATCAAGGTATACGCGTGTATGTGACCGTTCGCTTGCAGTTCTAATCGGCTTTACAAGTGTCACTTGCATCATGTAAAGCATTACTGCACGTCCCTCTGACTGGGAGCTAACTCACAGAACATGCTATCACTTAAAACAGCAAGGTTGTTTTGCGTGCTATGGAGCCTTGTGAACTTCAATGATAAGCTTATGCTGCGATGGAGGACACGGGAGAAGGAGCAATGCATGTATAACGAACGCTATTGTGCAAATACGTTCTTTGAAACATTTTGTGCGTAGGTTCCATTTGCCATTGTGTTTTTGTTTTAAGACACGGGCATGATTACCGAAACTACTTTTCACAGTCGTACGAAATGGTAGTGCTTGGTGCAGAGAGCAATACGGTTGTTTAGTGCGCCCGAGGTGCGTGCTTCACGCTGAAAAAGCAAGCGGCTGCCAAACCCGCGGCGCCTAGAAAAGCAGGAAAAGATGACATTCCAATAGTGTGTTGCAACATTCTCACGTACAGCCCGTTTTGACCGGTCCACGTCCAGAGCGCGCAGCTCAGGTTTTATACCTGCCAGCGCGGCCGATAAAATAACGAAGCGTGCGCTTCACTTTTGTGTGTTTTTTTTAGTCACCCGATGGTTCGCTAATTCACAGCTACCTGAAATTCACTGGAAGTTTTAAATATGTCGATTTCTTGTTTATTCCCTCTGTCAGAAAGTAAACATTTAAAGCCGTAATCTCATATGAAATCGCTGACATTGGAAGCTTCGAGGAACTCGGAGGAGGAGGAACTCGGCTGAAACGAAAAAAAAATTTAAAAAGTCAACTCACATTATTGCGAAGTGTTTGTGCTTTGTGTAACTGGCTGTGTTCATAAAATCAGATTTATATTGTATTATATTGTTATAGAAAAATTAGGGGGTCACTTAAGCTCCGCCGTTAAAGGTATAACGCGATAGTGTCTCTCTCTCATACACACACACGCACGATGTTTTCTTTCTTCACGTGTTATAGTTTTGCTCTTTTATTTATTTATTTTATTTACCAAATGCTGCAGGCCCTAACTGGGCCCTAGCAGGAGGGGCGAAAAGAATACAATGCAGCGAATTATGAATTCATCAAAAGTAACATACTACACACAAGTGTAGTATGTTATATGTTGTTATGTGTTATATTTCTATGTTATGTATGTTATGTATGTTATGTTATATTTCTATCATTTCTTTATTTATTTTTATTTTATTTGACGTTTTATATTTTTATACATCAATACGCATGCGTCAGCAACAATCGGCTTTCCAGTCTGAGCAATTTGACACTTTTGAACACATTCTTCAATTATTTCAATTAATCAATTACACATTCTAAATGTTCTTCCTTAGCATCACCAAGCACTGGTTTTTCATTCTGACACCTTTAGACCCTTACTTTCCGATCTTTCATTTTTTTTCGTTTTTTTATTTCATCAATTGGTCAATAATTTACAAAGATTTTATTAACTCGTCATCGCCTATCACACACCAATCAATATTCAATCACTGGAAGCACAAATTACCATGGCACTTTTTTTTTTTTACGCAGCCCTCGATTATTTCCGAGACTAAGGCCAACTACTGCATCGACGGCATCGGAAGGAAAGTGCTAAACGCCAGTCCAATTTACGTTAAAATACGCACGATCCTTTTATCATAAAATAAAATGCAACCTCGCTCATTTCACCGACCAAGTATCTTCCAGTGGGATGAGCGACGGTGATTGCGCAAACCAAGCAAACAAACTCGCGATGATCTCTTATAGGCGTTTAAGTAAACAGCAAAGGCGCACAGACAAAAAAAATCCACATTACAGAACTCTGGATAGTGTACCTGGATAGGGATGACGTTGCGGATTGCCGAGGGGCCCATGCACGACTTGTAGAGCAATTTGTAACTGCGCTTGGCAGCGCGGCCGGTGGGCCCCGCCACGTCTCGGCTGTCAAAATACGCTTCTAGGTGTCGCTAACAGAAACCGCCAGGGACCGAAGAGAGGTCCAAGCACAGCACACTAGGTTAAAACGTGAAAAGCGCGAAGAGAACGGCGAGCGCTGACGAACGGATACGAAGCGAACGGATGGAGCGAACAAAATATGGCGGCCAGCGCGGGATCAGCGTGCCGCTCACGGTTGCCAGACGTACTTTTGTAAACCCTCTCTTGCCATTATGGGCAAAAAAAGGTTAAAGTAGCCAAAAAAGTTCCACGCAGATCGATAAAGCTTCCGAAGTATTTAGGAAGATAACAAGAGAGGCTGATTGCAGTGTAATCGAATATTCTGCCGACAACGAAAGAGGGCAGTTTTCAGGAGAAATACAAAGAGAATAAGCAGCTGGTAAAAAGCAGGTAACAGCAAATCTGTTGGGGAGGGGGGGGGGGGGGGGGGGGGGGAAAAGAGGGGGGGGGAGAGAACGGCCGCAGATGGCGGTGGGCGCCGTACGAGAAAAACGGTGGAGGCATAACTCCGCCTCAATCTGGTTACAACGAGCGAAAGCACCCGCCGTGTTTGCTCAGTGATTAACACGCGTCGCTGCTGAATCGGAGTGCCCCGGTTCAAACCCGACCACTGCGGTCGCGTTTCGATGGAGGTGAAACGCAAAGGCGTCCATGTGCTCAGCGATGTCAGTGTGTGTTTATTTTTGGAGCCCTCCACTACGGCACCTCTTTCTTCCATTCTTACCTTCCACCCTTCCCTTACGGCACGAGTCAGATGTCCACGGAGAATAAACCTTTCCTTTCTCGCAATGGTTACGGCGCTCGACTACTGTGCCCAAGGATGCGGGATCGAATCCCGGCCTCTGCGGCCGCTGTTCGGTGGGGACAAAAAGCTAAGCTTCCGTGTCGTGTGCTATGTCCGTGCACGTTAAAGAACCCCAGGGGGTTGAAAATTCCACAGTCCTCCACAACGGCGTCTCTCATAGCCCGAGTCGATTTGGGACGTTAAACCCCACAAACCAAACCTTTCCTCTCCTATAAACCAATTTACATTTACATACATTGTTAGTCTTGGAAGTTTATTTTTTCTATTTTCTATTTTACAAATAATGCATTCAAGAAAGCCAAACAGGTGGGAACATACATAGAAACAATGATGTAAACATCAACTTAGCAAACCCATCGTTCTAGGGAAACAATCAAAGAAAACAAAGAAAACGAGGGCGAACCGCAGTAACTTGATATATGTGACAAAACAAGTTCTTCAAAAGCAATGCTGCCACATGTGTAATGAATTTCATGCTGTGATAGTGCGCGGAAAGAATCAGTCTTTGAACGTGTTGGTACGGGCAAAGACTATATGGTTGCGAACATAACGAGTCTGCCGTGTGGACCGGGACCTTAGATAAGGAACAGGATCCACGTTGAGTTAATGAGTTGGACTGACCTTGGAATGGGTTCAAGGTTAACAATTCGCAGCCACGCGAAGCTCTGGGCTGTACACGGAGTAGTAGAGTGCTCGCTCTAGAAGGGGCTCGAAAACACTTCCAGCACGGTACAAGGCCATTGCTCTCATAGACCTGCTGTAAATGGCAAACAACTGAGCCTTGACTTTAATTGCCGGATGACAGAGCGCTGTGCAGCTAGCACCTTCAATCCTCGACAAATATTTTTGTTTCTTTGCGGCAAGCGCTGCTTGCAACTCCTGTATAGTGAGCAATCTCATGCTGAGGACAGTGCTGGGTGATGATACAAAGGATTGAGCCATCGTTGGCAGAGGATCAGCCATTGCTGTAGCAGTAATCTTTATAAACGAGATATTCACTGCGTCCAGACATGCAATATTCTTATCCATGCACAGCTACTCCCTGAAAGGCTGTCTGGGCTGATCGCTGAGGCTCTGCACGATGCTCCATATCTTAAAAATAGGTGTTCAAGGCTCTAGTTTTGTACAAAACGATATATGTTCCATATTTTTTTAAACTTCTTCAAAAGGCGCTATACATGTTTCGGCGCACTCCTAGTAGCTTGCATGCCGTTGTTAGAAAGTGTGTATGCGCGAGGCCTTCGCATTTGGCATCATGAGCTTAGTGCGCTCGTGGAGGTGTCATAGCAATAGTACCCGGTGTTTTGGCAAGGGGTGTACCTTTAAGTTTGTGCACCAAATTTCTCGTCATTCTTAAAAAAAAAAAAACAGTGCTATCAATCTCAGTGGAAGTAGATAGATGATCTCTGCCATGAGATTCTATGTCCACGGACCAGGTTGCAGAGGAAAACAGGCAGTAAAAAATCATAGAGGCAGCAAGCAGAAAGGGACCCTGGATCTAAAATTGTCCGTCATTTTTGAAAATTGTGCTTGGTGATGAGCGAAGTCAAATGTTTGCCATGATTTGGCCGTTGTTAGGGCGCCTCGCCAAGGGGTACGAGGTAAGTGGAAGCCACCGGTTAATATTCGCCGCGTGCATATGCAGCGTGGTTCTTCCCGAGGCAGGCTACATCAAAAGGGGCGTGAGGTGGTACGCATCGGATGGTCACCCTAAATGATGAGTTCGTGCATTTGACAATACATGCACCATTTATGTTTCTTGAGCTGCTGTGGGGTGTGGAACGCATTTCTAATTCTTCCTGTACAGCAAACTGAACTTTTCCAATGAGAGTGCCAGTCATCGACTGTATAGCAGTATGGGTCCTTAATGCGTGAAGCCTCTTGATGCATACAGAATACAAAATTCCTGGATGGCATTCATTGAATAACTTGGCTTAGACACAAAATGTCGGAAGTTCAAGAATCAGACACAGATCGATGCCTTTCTATTCGAATATGGTGGCCTTGTTTCGCATAATGTGCAGCCTGAGAAATGACTGACCAAGCGGACGGAGGTAGGATATGGTCTTCACCACCACCAGAAGAGTGGAGAAAAAAAAAAAGAAAGAAAGAGAACAGCATCGAAAAGGGAGCACAATAGATAACAGGAACTTTGCACACTCGTTTCAAGCAGTTTTGTTCATTTGTGATCTATATGTATATTTCTTGCGTTTCTGCTCTTGACGATTTTTTATTTTTGGAAGAAAATACTTTCGAAGAAGGTACTTCGGCATGCACTTCGATCCTGTCTCTGCCTGCATAACGAGGGCAGCAAAACGAGCCACCGAAAATTCGGCAGTTTAACCAAAAACCTTCTTTACTGTCTTTTATTATCTAAAAGCTGCTTAAAAAGAACATGAAAATAATGAAAAATTATTGCTTGTTACAGCGCTGTTTCCAATGTACCACCAAGGGAAATCTTGGGCCAAAGATTCGACTGCACTGAATATTTTTTTCTTTTTTTCTTTTACAGGGAGAGAAGTGTTCGCATGAAAATATTGGCGGATGCCGCACGTAGCTTTTTCGGATACTTGAATAAACGAAAATAACGCATACACATCACTCCGAAATGTGGTGCTCTAATTTGATGACAAGCGATAATAAACACTGAAAATCTCTGCTCAAATTACTCGTCAACAGTACCCTCTGAAATTCTCTGCGCATTGGCTGCAAAGCCAAGTAGACTTCCACGGAGGTGAGCAGCCTCGTTTAGAGCGCACCGTCGATGGGGCTCCCTTTCCGAGCAAGCCTAATGCTGGGCGTTTTTCTTGAGATAGCGGCCGAGATGACTGTCAAGACGATTGCGATTTAGATAGCAATCGAAAGAGACTGTGAGGAATATAGGCAGGCCCACTCACTCGAGGTGGTTACAGAATTCTTTGTGGGGTGTTCACTTGAGGTTCAGTGATGGTCATATGGCAGTAGCTTCGTGTACGTCACAAAATAATCAATCAATCAATCAATCAATCAATCAATCAATCAATCAATCAATCAATC